>VOMN01111250.1:0-25325 GCA_014899125.1 Orchestia grillus
GACCACCTGGCGCTAGGTTTCCCACTCCACCCAATTCAAGACCACCTGGCTCTAGGTTTCCACTCCACCCAAGAGTAACTCGGGTACAGCTGATGCTGGGGTAAAGCCTGCGACAAACAAGTATCCTGTTCAGGAGATGATGTGATCACCTGTCCTACAAGCTTTAATGTTGTATGAACAACAAATTCATTTTGAAATTAATTATCATAGTACACTGTACCAAGACTACAAAGCCAATTAGTATATATCTTCATAACTGGAGATCAGGAGTCAGCAGAGTGAGGATTAATTTCGGTCGTTAGAACAATATTTTGTGCATACAGAGTTAATTTAGTATACTGTGTGTGCTCGGTATACTGTGTATACTAACATGACCCAACATAGAAAAAATGAATAGTTAGGGGAAAAATTTGTTTATACGTAGATGGAAAACCCCAAATTTCCCGCAGACAAAATGTTTGAGAGATTTTCTGCAGCAGACCGCGTATATCTACTACCTGAATATATAGTTAAGATTTCTGCATGCAACAGATTTTAATGCTGTCAGAACACCTTCGTTTAAGTTTATTATACACACTAGTATATTTGCTGTCATGTCCCTTATTTTCCTTTATTTTACTGGTGTGCTGCAGCCGTTATCAACCAGATTGTTCTGTGCACGATCAGGCTCGATTCTAATCACTTTCCATTTTCAAAACGTGATAAGCGAGCTGTTGTGCTGCACAATACGTCCTTAAAAATAAAAAAGTTTCATTGATACGTTTTTTTTATATATGTTTTTTCGTTTCAATTTTATTATAAAATTAAAACAAAAAAAAAATCATTTTAAGTATTATAAATATTTTGTTTAGTCATCCATTTTAAAACGTAGGACACTGCTATTAGCTTAGTTATTGTTAAAAAATAGAAAATGCTCTATTAGAATCGACCAGTTTGGGTCGGTATTTATACTGACACCAAATCAGCACAAACTCAGCATACTTTGTTCGCCTAATACCTTTTAGCTGCCAAACTATACGTATATTTTTAGTGCTTACCACTATCTCAAGATTAATAATAAAAGTAGCGAAAATGTGAGTCAAAAAAGGGTAAAGTGTAAATAGAAAACGTAAAGAACAATTTGTAAGGCAGGAAAAGTATACATTCATATCAATTAATATTTTGCAATTCAAAAATCCTCATATTTTCAAGCGCTTTCACGCTACACTTGAACATTTATGCACATGGCGAAGAGCTTACGAAAAAATGGTGCGTCACGACCTTCTCTTGGGAACTTTGTGAAATGTACAAAGGCTGGCAAGGCTTAGACTAGAAGAATACAATTTACGAGTCGAAAGCTACATTATTAAGGAACATAAACTACAATTGGTAAATCCATCGTTTTTTACAATTTCATCATTAGTATGCGTAATTTCGATTCGGTCTTTCAATAAAAATAAAATCGCAAGAAAACCACAGGGTTCTGAAGAAAATAATTCTTCGTACTCACTCCAACCGGGGGGGGGAATTTAAAAAAAATAGTTCAATAACTAGGTAAGAAATAGTAGAAGAAATGTCAGTAGTCAGAGTTAGCGTCACGCGGCTAGTGATGAAAACTCCTCCGAAGAAATAGACTCCAAAACAATCGAGAGGCTCTTTCACTCAAGTACAGTGGAGCTTGCTGATACTATCAGTTCAATGTTATGGAAGATTTTCAAATATATTCCATTTAGTTTAATTTTAACCGTGTCACAGATTTGTGCATAGGCATGGAAGTCTATAAAATTCAAAATTTTCAGAAATTTAAGCTTTTCTAAGAATATTGAAAAAAGGTTTGAACATTACAAACATTGTAATACCAATATTTTTTAAAACAGATAATGGGAACATATTACTGATTAATATACTTAACAGTCGATTCAACAATAGCCAGGAGGCATCTGTCTGCGGATTTCGTCAAATTTTCAATTTCATTTTGCAGTAATACTTTTAGCAAAAGTTTCAAGTTCATTCCACAGGGGATTCTTGGTGAAAAATTGACGTCCCGAGTGCTGAGCACGTGTACCTGTGACCTCAGATTCTCAATTGGGCTCAGGTCAGGAGAACACGTGACTCGCTCAGTGACCTTAGATACCCAATTGGGCTCAGGTCAGGAGAACACGTGACTTGCTCAGTGACCTTAGGTTCTCAGATGGGCTCAGGTCAGGAGAACACGTGACTTGACCTGTGACCTTAGGTTCTCAGATGGGCTCAGGTCAGGAGAACACGTGACTTGCTCTGTGACCTTAGGTTCTCAGTTGGGCTCAGGTCAGGAGAACACGTGACTTGACCTGTGACCTTAGGTTCTCAGTTGGGCTCAGGTCATGAGAACACGTGACTTGACCTGTGACCTTAGGTTCTCAGTTGGGCTCAGGTCAATAGAACACGTGACTTGCTCTGTGACCTTAGGTTCTCAGTTGGCTCAGGTCAATAGAACACGTGACTTGCTCAGTGACCTCACATTCCCAATTGGGCTCAGGTCAGGAGAACACGTGACTCGCCCTGTGACCTTAGGTTCTCAGTTAAGTTTAGGTTAGGAGAACACGTTACTTAACCTGTTACCACAGGTTCTCAATAAGGCTCAGGTCAGGAGAACACTAGCCATTTCATTAGTCAACCATCTCCGAATTCAAGTCTTCAAATGATATACTGTAGCCTTTGCAGAACGAGACAGGGCATTGTCATGCATAAAACAAGCTTCTTTCTGTTGGCAGGAAACATCTGAAACTACGAAACAAGTATCTGCTTCGGGAAGTCAACAATGGCGTCTGCAGTCAGTTTTACACCTTCAGTGATTCTAAAAGGGCCCACTCAATCATTTATAGAACAATTCTTGCCCATATCATAACGCCTCCTCCTCTTTGATGACGACGAACACCTTGGAGGTGTGAAGCCCTTCTAGAACCCAAGCTTTGCTTCAACCGTCGTCAGGCCTGCGAAGAGTAGCACGCATCTCATGAGTCAACAAGACGAGTTTAAAATCAGAATTCAAGTATCAGGTTGTAACAGAAGTTCTGTCCAATTTTTGGGCCATATGTTTAGGGCACGATTACTTCAACTTAGCTTGTTAATGTTGTATGCTTATCTATGGTAATTAATAAAATATTGTTCTTTCGTTCAGACTGTGTGATAATTATCGTTATTAATAACTATTTGCAGCCCTAATGTACACTCCAAGTAAAAAGCATATCAGGCATATTTTACTGTTTGAATTTCATAAAGGCAATACGGCAAGCTTAGCAGCAAAAACACTCAAAGACACTTGTGGAAATGATGTTGTAAATGAAAAGACCTGCAGAAGATGGTTTTCACGTTTCAAAAAGGATAACTTCAGTCTGAAAAACGAACCGAGAGAATGATGCTCAAAAAAAACTCAATTCTGAACAATTGCTTGCTGCCATTGATGAAAACCTGTACTACTAGAGAACTGAGCACCATCTTTAATGTAAGCCCAATTGTTATTGATGCTCGATACAATTGGTAACAGAGAACTCGTTGCAAGCTCAACAACGGAGCTCAAAAAGGAAGCAAGAGAGTCGAGCTGTTGTATAGAATACGCTTCGAGGAAGCACTTTCGTAAGAGACCAAAAAACAGTAACTCTATGCATCTCAGGATGGCATGATTCACAACCCGCTAGCCCAGCTGAAGTACAGCGACCGGAGCGAGCCATCCAATCAGGAGGCCGTATCCTGCTGATCCAGGCGAAAGCCTCGCTGAACCTAGCTAGGGTGGCACTTGTGCTCCTCTTTGTTCGGGACTTACCTAGAGCCATCTGTGAAGTACAGCACGCAGCTAAAACGAAAGCAAAAGCTTTGAATAATTTTCTTATTGTTGTATGATGCAAAATACAAGGTTATATTAGAAACGAAAACATTTAAAATAAGAGACCTAATTCAATTTTTTTTCGTTTGCCATATTTAGTATTTAATTTCTTCACTGACGTTTTCCTCCAAGGTTGCAGTTGGAGCGCAGCTTTATTAGCAGAATTAGGCGCAAAGATTAGATTGACCTAATTAGTACAACTACACGTTGAAGCTTCTAAGGTCAAGGCTGTGAATTTATGTTGCCTACTGAGATAATTGAGGAACCACAGAACGTTTGTTATTGATGCTATGAAAACGGAAATATGGACAGTCTAGTCTAAAGCAAAGGTATAACAAATGGACTAAACTGCTACATTAGCATATCAAAATTAAACGAGTAACAGAGAAGTTTAACAGAAACTATAAACCGGATGTTATATTTCCATGCATCGAATACAAATCAAGTAGGTAATGCCGTACGTCAACCAGTTGAATGAAAGGAATATATATAAACTTACAAGTACCTAAAATGGTTAGTGATTTTCAAGTAAAAAATTCTTAACTGGCCGAAATTATAACTTAACAGTTATTGAGTGCAGATGCAGTGTGATTGCTTAGAGTAAGTTTATTGTTCTGGTGCACTAAAGAATATAATTTATAGCTCTAAGCTCGTAAAGCAGGTTTGTAAATGGTATTTAGTTTTTCGTAGCGTAGCCAGAAAACATTAACGTGATGTTATTTCAAGACATCATCAAATAAGTTCTATAAAGTTTAGTGGCAACAATTATTGATTCGACTATCGTTCTAGAAAATTATTGATCTAAATATGTATTGCCATGAAACATCGCTCGTAAAATAAAAACGATCTGAAAAAGGTAGATAAGAATCATAATTTTGCATCAGCTTGGAATTTTTATAAGAAAATCTATGATATATAAGCCCCTCCTCATCTACCGCCACGCTAACGACTTTATCCTCTGGGCTCACGTAGTTCAGAAGCACAAATTTACTGGACTCACACAAGGATATAGACACAAATCAAACCACAAGGAACAGTAGCGAGGTCATGGGAAGCAGTGATCAGCCCCAAGTAGAGGCGCCCTTCATGCGTCTGGGGCTCAGCCTAGCATCGTGCGGCGCACATCGTTCCTAACAGGATTGCCTGGCATCGTGTGGCGCACATCGTTCCTAACAGGATTGCCTGGCATCGTGCGGCGCACATCGTTCCTAACAGGATTGCCCGGTGTCGCGGCGCAGTGGCCGCATTCCACGCAGCTAACGGACGTCGAGTTCAAGCTCGGCCCGCAACTCCATACGCTCCCTCGCCCCAGTCCTCTCGACCCGAACACGGCTTATGATGGTTGAATTACAAATACACCGTCTCACTTTCGCTCAGTTAAGATGAAATTTTCCTGTTCATGCGTACGGTACTTTTAGCGAACGGTGATATTTATTCTGGTTTAGAACTTGCCAAACTAATTTGTTGATCAAATTTCAGAATTAAGCACTGAAGGTAAAACAAGTAATAACGAAATTAGTTAAATCGAAAAATCTAAGAAAATGCGTCATAGTTTCCATAAAAATAAATGACTAAGGTGGAACTTTGAATCTCATTCTAAGCTCATCACCAGTTCAAAGAGCAAAGTAAAAATGAATCAGTTATGAAATTGGCACTTCCTTCAAAGTAAACCAGAAAGAAAACGAATTGTAAAGTACGGAATTCAATTAAAAGAAGTAACTCAAAATTAGAAGTAATCCTAAGCTGAAATGATCCCTCAGGAGAAACTTGTAACGGTAAATTTGAAAATACTTATTACAGTTTTCATGTTGAAAAACGATAGGTTTTACATTTATTTTAAACCATAAAAATATGATTAATGGTTTAAATGAATAGTAAATTGAAAAATTTACATATTTCAGTGTTTCAGCGTGTTATTACGATCGCATGGCTCAAAGTGTACCTCGCGGATTACCAGAGGAAAATGAAAGGAATTACTTCCCATGTGTTTCAGGGGAGTCCGTGACGACGAGCATTCCAAGTCCTGCAACCCAGTTTTGGAACGCTTTCTTGCTAATATGTCCAACCAGAACGAAAGGAATGTTGAATCATTAAAAAAAAGTTATAACTTTTAATGGGAAAAGTGACTTTTTTTATCCAGAAATATGCTACAACGGCTCAAGAAAATTGCACTACTACTTTCTGTTGAAAACAATTTCACTGATTTTTACTGTAATCCCCATTTGTTACTCCCTATGAAATATAACCCAATACTTTTTCTCTGAGTTTCATAAAGGGTTCAATACCAGCGCAGCAATAGTTCCAGAGGATGGTTTGCTCATTTTGAAATGAACAAATATGTATGAGAAGGCAATCGAAGATCGTGCAAAAACTTTATTTCATTCAGTTGGAAGTTTTTGGAAAACGAAGCTCTTTTATACGTGATGTAGAACTACAGCAATTTGCCATACCTCGTTCCACCATTCTAAGCCAACAAAGAAGGATTGGGACCAATTCAGTGATCGAAAAGTGGCTTTTACACGAACCGTCATGGAAAAATCTGAATTTGCATGTCCCGTATCGTGAGATATAGGTAGACATAAATGAAATTATTCAGCTATAATCAGAGCTGGGCAGCGCTACTTTGAAATTTAGCGGCCGCTACTGCTACCGCTACATGCTCTAAATGTAGCGGGCGCTACCGCTACCGCTACACCCACTAGATTGTAGCGCCGCTACCGCTACCGCTACATGTAGCGCCTTGATTTTCAGACCTACTGTACTGAGCTCCCACTTTTTCAAAAGCAGTACAAATATGGGCAGATAATACAGTCTTTAAATAATTGGAAGAGAAATGCTCCACTGTTTCCGGTAAGTTCTGACGCATGAGAATAGTGCAAGCTAAAATTTCCCTTCAATGGTTTTCATAAACTAATATCTTTGATGAATATAAAATTACAGTCCGTTCCTTAATTTACGCAATGAATTATAGCGCACTGTGGAACAGAATATTATGAAAAGATTCATATTCATTCAACAATAGACAGAGATCAGCCAGGAAGTGCCGTAAGCCCCAAATCAAGAGGTCATCTCAGTCCCGGTGGTGGACACAGAAAGAATGTGACACCAACACAGAGGCGCTAGAAGCAAGGAGAGTCCAGCACGGTAAGCGGCCAGAGCGCCGACTCGCTAGCACGCCGAGTGTTGGCAGAGGATGGGGTGGAAAGTTCATTCTGCCTCCAGGCTCTACTCAGGGTAGCCATGCTTTTGTGTCCCGTCTGCCACACTGAACGCAAGATAGCTTCGAGAGAGCGGACCGTTATGTGTTTTAGGAAAATTTGGAATACTGCCTGACATGAATCAGGATAGAATATTCTTTAAGCAAAACAAGAAAATAATACTTACTTTAACCAAATGATATATTTGCATTATGATTACGTTACATATAGTACATGAATACATATTCTTCTACGGAACGCAAAATATACTTGAAAAAATTTGAAAATTCAAATGGAGCTGTATTTCAATGTATATATTCTCATGCAATATGCGCGCAATTCCGTTATGAAAGATTGAGTGGAACAAAATGTTATTAATCTAAAGGATTGGAGAAAAGAATTATTCATAATAAAAATATTTTATGTAATCGGTAGGACAGAACTAAACAAAAAAATACTTGGAACAATATGAAAAATTACGTACGTATTATGTTCCAGTTCTTTTGTATCCGATGTGTTATGCATTCCGCCAGTTTTCCATTCCGTATATGAGGAGCAGTACTGTATTCCAGACTTGAAAAGAAAGTAGGGCTCAAAATAATTCTAAGAGTAAAAAGTCCAACGAGTTACTCATTAAAGACAGTATTAAATTTGAAGAATTAAGTTTTGTTTCAAGACACGCATAAACCAACACAGCTACATGAATTGAATACATAGATTCTCTGGGTTTCCCCGCGTGTATTTAAAAAACGATGTTGAAATTGCTAACAATCAATTTTCCGGATTACAAGAAAATAGCAACTTACTGCAGCATAGTCGAAGTAAAAAAAGGACATTGTATCTTAATAAGGCGTTTAGTAGAATGGAATAAAATTACATTGCGTGGCACGACTTTCGCTCAACATACAGAAGCATTATGCCGAGATAAAATCTTCACTTCTTCACAAATCAACAATGTCAGGTGTATTAGTGGTCGAATGTAAGGAATCTGGATTTTAGTAAATGGTATAAATACCATCATGTTTCCAATAAGGGTAACTGATTGTATACGTATAGAAGATGCTAATTATGACTGAAGAGCGCAAAAAAAAAATCGAAAATACATCTAAATAGAAGGCGAGGCAACTTTGTCAACAAGGCCTGGAGCCCAATGACGGCACTTTGTTAAAATGTTTCCCGTCGCAGCACAGGAAGAAGTAAAGGTCTAAGGTTAGAGGCCAAGAGCAGCACTCATTGGTCCCTGAGCTGTGCTGCGGAGCGTGACGCAGCGAATCCGTCTTTCCACCATGCGGAGCATGGCTACTACCAATCCTCCTTCGCGAGCCGTCTAACTCTTGAGAAATATTCATGCTAAAACTGTTTCTATACAGTTTTGGGGTGGAAAACGAAATTCACGGATACTCATTCATGTAATAGAAAATGTACGACTATACCTAATTTGTTCAAATAATACTAAGTGAAATATATGAGAAAATAAAATATCAGATAAAATAAACATAATACACAAAACACAAGAAAAGTCTTCCACAGCTTCCGAAGTTTCCATGATAAACGTGATCTTCGTAATGAACATTGAGCATAAATAAGAAATAGTCGTACTTATCGTGCAATGCTGTCATTTTTGTGGTGTTCACTGTTAATGAGACTATGTAGTTCATGTTATGTTCTAATAAAAGGCTCACTGCATATTACTGGTACAAACTCATAAAGAGATTGAAAACATATAATTTTTGCATATTTTAATAAACTGAAACTTTACTATACAATAACAAAAATAGAACTATAAAGCAAGGTAAAAAATATTTGAGTTATGTAGCACACGTTGATCAAATAACGTTTGCTCACGAAGTTAAAAAAGCATTTGAATATACAAGCTATGAATGAAGCTAGCGGTTCACCAGCAGTCATTGACATATACTGTGCCTGGCCATACGTATGTATTTGCACAACTCTGTTTTTGATGCATTTTAAAAGTTTCGAGCTCTGGTTTGGAGTTCAGAGTACATTCAGGTAGTTCAGAGAACATTTATTTATCGAAATATTTAAATAGAACAGAAGAAAATTTGTTAACAACCAGAAAATCAACTTAGCAAATATTGTGTGGGACATAGATATTTGGCCATAACTAAAAATAACTTTATCATTTAGAGGCAAGATCTTCATTTACAAAAACACCACAAAGACGATTTTTATAACTAAAAGCTAGCTTTTAACACTCCGTTTGTGGTATGTCATTCTATGCTGGTGAATATATGATTTTCAAATCAGTAAGGTTCTTTGGATCGTACTGTGTGTGTTGAAATTAGGAAACACCGGTTTTAGGAAATGAACTTTGGCTAAAAAAATAAAAAACTTCGCGAGCAAATTTAAGGCAAACTTGACCAAACTGTTACGGGCAGAAATTTTGACGTTTATTTAGCCAAGAAAAATCAATATTTTACTTTTGTAGCAAAACGTTCTCGGCGAAAAAAATTTCTACCAACTTCAACATCCTCAGCCGTGTTGAACAACCTGAGTAGACGCGAAGTGTTTGGCACCGTTAAGAGTGAGATGATCACAAGCACTGTCGCTTGCGTCAGAATTGCACGCCAAATTTGCAGACAGACTGAAGACATATAACAACGCCGCAGCTACGCTAGATTGCCACTAGTGTACCACCAGAGTGTCACCACCTACATGCACCTACTGTCACCACCCTAATTTGGAAAACATAAAGCACCACAGGCATCATCAAAGTTGCTTGGCTCGTTCATTAGAAGGGTCACCGTAACAGCATTTGCGTCAGCTAGTGTTGGACATTTTCAGTGCAACAAGTCCAATACGAACTGTGATTCAAGGAAACCTCGGTGTTCAGCGCAAAATGATACCCCGGAACGTTTAAGTTTAGGTTGGATTGGACGATTGATTTTTTGAAACATACATATACGCGTTACCTCGGTGTTTGAAGCAAAGTGATGTAATTGCCAGTTGAAAATTTTTGCAATTAGTTGAAAAGAGGGTTACTTATAAGTCGAAAATGGGTATCCACGAGGTGCCGTAAATTGACCCATTCAGTAAATGTTGCGTCTTGTGTGCTTTGGAGCACCATAATTCGCTATTGCCAAATGTCAGATCAATTATAATTTTGTAATGTGTCTTTCCATTCCCAGTTAGATCCGTACTAAAATGCAGATTTTTAGCGAATTTGAATGCTGGCGAGATACGCGATGTTTCCATGTTTTTTTTTGTATTCACTAGTTGGTCAGTACATTTCCGTTCCTAATCTGTGAATCACCAGTGATTAGAAGACATCATTGGCTGTCTACCGGCGAGTGGTTGTTTACCGGTGACTTTCGATTTGTGTCTGTACCTTCCTTGTATTAGTACTATGATATATATAGGGATTATATATTTGATATATGTGTGAGAGATATGAAGCGACCTCTCAACTCTTGGTGATCTCGTTCTTCGATGTATAATTTGTCATGATTCCTTGATAAAATTCGACTATCATCAATCTTGCTAATTGTCAATTCAATATCATAGTCATTTACTAATCATGTTATTGCAATTAATTTTTTATCTTTGTTCTTTAGGGATGCAAACATTTCACAATCATCATTTTTTTTACATCCCATTTATGCATATTTTGTGCAACGAACTACATCCCGTCGCATGAGCACAAAAAATTTTAATGTTCGCCTCAAATTTCCGATGGGATTGAAGCCAGACAATTAGCTTGGGTACGGAAGAAGACTTATTTTTTATTTGCGAACCATTCTTTTGTTAATTTCAGCGTATGTTTGACTTCGTTTTCTTGCTGAAAGATCCACTTGCGCAGGCGGTAGAATTTTCTTGCGTTTGGGAGCGGCTTGTGCTCCAATATCTGCCTGTTCATAGGACTATCCTTTTTTCATCAATGATGAGTTCCTCTAGACCAAAGAGAGTAAAACAGCCCCGCACCATGATGTTGCTTCCCCCATGCATGTTCCTGTGATGCTTTGAAGGTAGTCCTCGTTCCCCTTCGAACAGACGAGAGTCATTTCGGCTGAAAATTTCCATTTTGCTGTCATAGGACCATGCAACCCGTTCCGAAAACGCAAATCCTATGTTAAGATGATCTTTCACAAACGTCCAACAGCTCTTTACATGTTTTGCTGTAAGAAGAAGAGTTCTACGTAGAGCGAAGGTATGTATTTAGACCACTTCGTTACAAATATCTAGTAACCTTTTTTTCGACTGAAGTAGACTTGTAACTTCAGTTCTTTCTGTACGCACGTACGGGATGTCATGGGCTCATTGGGCACCTTGCGCTACACGTGGGCTCCACGGTGTAGTGGTTAGCGTGATGGTCCCACACCCGAGAGGACCAGGGTTCGAGCCTCGGCTCAGGCGAGGCTTTTCACGTGACCACGGAGTACTTCCCTTAGGACAGGAAGCTTAAATCACACATTTCTCACATCCTTCACCACACCAGTAATTGTAAAACATTGAAAACTCAACGGAAAAACGTGCTGGAATTGATAAAGGTTCTAAAGGTTACGCAGCACGTAGCGTCGAAAGCTGCCCGTTATCTTGTTAGAAACTCCGCTTTTGGCAGATTGGAGATTGCCCGTCTCTCATTGCTTCCAAACTGTTGCCCCACAGTTGTGTATGGAACCACAACCCGTTCAGCAATCTGCCTATGAGTTAATCCTCCATTATGAAGCCAACTATTCGTTTTCGAATAGCTTCGGGTATTTTTTTGACATTTGATATTGTAATGACTGACCATTCTTCTTGAACAAAATCTGGAGAAATAATGATTGAGCCGATCGTAGTTTGTCGACATTATAGGTGCTTCTGGATAATTCTGGAAGCTTCGTGAAATGGTTTTTAATCAAGGTACTCAAACTGTGCAATAAAATAATAATGATCTGACATGATATCAACTTGGCGAATACTTTTGTACCATACATTTTTTCATTAGTTGATTTCCTGGTTGTCAATAATTTCGTCCTTTCTCTGTTTAAAATTATGGCATTTATAGTGTATGTTCTCGGAACCACCTGTACTCATTCCCTAAAACCGTAGCTCAAAATTTTCAAAATGAATCAAAACCAGAGTTAGATAAATACTCAAGTCCAGGCATGGAAGTGAAAGCCATCTCAACTCAAATTATTCTAGCAACATTTGGAATTGCTTCGCTGATGAAAATGACCGCCTTCGTCAAGTTTCTGGCTGAAATGCACCACGATATACTGTATCGAGAACATTAAAATATATGTATATATGTAACACTTTTATTTAATCCTCCTTGAGGGAAAGTGAGCAAAATGAAAGAGTTACACATTTGTGAAATAGAAGTAAGTTCTTTGAGGCGGACCAGCAGTAGCAGACAAAGTTGTCCCAGCTGTGCGCGCTGCAACGAGGCTAGAGCGCGGGCTGCAGAACCAGCTAGCGTGGCACTGGTCTGTGTAGACAGGAGGCGCTCCGTTACGTGGGGGACTACAATACGACCGGCACGTGCGCCACGCGTAATGCATCCACCGCAGGAATTTCCTCATATGCTCAAGAGAACAATGCATAAAGCATTACTTTTCTTCAACCGCTAATTCACTTAACTGTATGGGTCAGGATGTGCTGAAAAATGAGGAATTTTCTTCTCATAACGTTCCTGAAACTAGCTTCATCAGTTTAGAAAAAAATCCCTATATCTTGCAGGAAGGATTACGTGCATGACATTGAGATTCTTTTGTATTATATTGCTGGCAAAGTACGTTTCCAAAATTTCTTGTAGATTAATACCTGGATAACTTGTGAGGTTTTGTAATCTTCCTAATAGCTGCTACGAGCTAGTTTGGTCTCTTATCAGCCATTAGAGATGTAACCCACGTAGATTGAAGCTATTATTTCGTCCAATCCAATACTGGACAGCTATACATGAAATATCAATGCCGGTATAAATATAGCTTTATATAAAACATCAATGCCGTTGTATAAAATAGCCGTTTCTGCCATACTGGTATTTCACTTTTTTTTTCAATACATCGTTAACGCTAAATAGACTTCCTCAATCGTTCTTTCGAACACTTTCGAAGTTATGAAGAGATAAGCCTGGTAAACCTAGCTGAATCGTTATGTTTTGTCGTAAATACTTATATTACCAAAAAATTATTCATTTCGATATTTCTTTTCAGAGGCACTTATTTCACGCTGCAATCTAGGCTCAAAATGTATATCGTTAATATATTAAGTATAACCTTTACACTGAAGTGAATTTGAACCATTTTAGCAAATTTGACTATATTTACCCTCTACTGAAGTGACAACGACCAGCTGAACCGAATCATGACCAAAAATGTGGGTAATAATATTAAAATATCTTTGAGACCAAATGAGGCTTACAATAGGTGTCCTGGATATCATCTGTATGACAGCAGAAATGAGACAGCGCATTTTTCGGAGTTTTTATTTTTATTTTTTTAACAGAAAACCCACACACCACAACATGCTACTCTTCAAATTTATTACATCTTTTGCCTTTTGCCACAACGGCCGTCTCATTGCCAGCTTGATAACTCTGCTCTACCGACTTAAATCTCATTTCCAGTACAGAAATGTTGAACGTTTGTAATGCCTACCTTAAATCTTTTGACTGGTGTCCATGAATTGCTCGTATCGGATGATATATTTTTCTGAACATATTGCTATTCGTCTTCAAAGTTGATATTCCTTAAATTGTTTGAACGAATATTCACGTTTAGAAGCAAATTATAATAACCGTGAAGCTCTGAACAAGAAGCGCTTTGCGCTCTGCTGTACGCTCAGCTCCTCTGACCACTATATAGTCTGCTCGCTGTGTTCTCCAGCAGCAGGAACTGACCAGCCCAATGAGCATTCGCAGCTGTAATCGCGAGAAAAAGTAACAGCTGGTTCTGACAATGATTTCACCTGATATACAACTACAGTAAATATCGAGTTAAATGGATTGCTAGAATGAAACCATTCAGTTCGGTACAATGGAACCAATATTCTGTATTTTCGATAATCTTCAACAGCATTTCTAACCAAATGCAGTACATATTATATTGTTCTCAAACGCTTGGGGAAAAATGAGAGACCAACTTATGGCGTTCAAAATGATTTCATCCGAGCTAAAAATATTACCCAAAATTATAAAGCAAAGCAGTCGAACAATTTTTGAAAGCGTGATATCGAAGAATTCGTTAGCATATCAGGAGCTCACCATTTAAGAGAGCTTGCCGAATCACGGGCTTAGCTACATTTAGATTGTGAACACAGATTAACGGTTGTGGATTAGATCGTCTTCCATGCTGGAATAATAGCAACAGTCTTTGTGGCAGCCGAAAAACTTACACGCTTCGGAAAGTTACTCTCTGACATGATTTTAAGAAAAGATCGTGAACCCTTTACAGCGGGAATTATTTTATTCATAGAGTAGATGACGGTTCCACCAAAAAGGAAATAATTATGTTTAATGAGTAGATGAGGAATCAATTATATGAGGAATTCATTTATTAAAAGGGTAAATGCGGAATCCTTCGTGAGGGGAATTATTACATTTCAAGAGTATATCATGAATCATTTAAAATAGGAATTATTTCATTAATAGAGTAGATGAGAAACCCTTCATAAAGATAACTCTACAGAAGGATTGAGACTTCTCATTTCCCTCGCACATGAAGTCTCCTAATTTTGATCAGGCTAGAAGCGCAAACCTCGTTGTATAAGGTTAACACCGCGGATTCGGCTCAGAAGTTGATACTAGACATGCCTCGATGCAGAACACATTTTATTCGTCATGTGTTCGGTCACTACAATCACAAGTTTTTGTAACCTCTTGCGCATCTACGATAGATCTCGTCAATTACAATGGAACACTGTATCGTCTGTATATATACGAGTACACGGCCGCAGATAAACTTGCATACATTTACTCATCAACATTACAAATTATTTTTTTCATAAATTTTTCATTCCATCTTGCTACGTGACTGAAACCTTACCATTCATTGGTATGGATAAAATGCATCCAATTTATGATGAATATAAAATTGATAACAAAGGACCGGCGAGGAGTATGTGAATATGTATTACAGTATGACGGGACTCATTTTAAGGTTAAACGCTTGACCTAATGAGAGAAAAACGGTAATTAGGGATGCGATAGCCTATTGCAGCTTGGATAAAGATCTAATTATACTTTTTCCTTCCTTAGTTTTTAGACGTTTTTCAAAAATGTCTAAAAAAGGCATACTGATACAAAATCCTGTAACAGTCAACAGCCATGGCCGCACATTAGCTAAGTACTTTGAGGTAAACTCGAAAGTTGACCATCTTTTCCAACAGCTGGCGCGCCGCAGCCCACATCCCCGCCAACTACAAAAGACGCAAGAGAAAAAAAAGAGAGAAAAAGAGGGAGAGAAAGATAGAAAAAGAGATAGAGACAGAGAAAGAGATAGAGAAAGAGAGATAGAGAAAGCGAGAGAGAGAAAAGAGAGAGAAAAAGAGAGAGAGGGAGAAAGAGAAAAAAAAAGAGCGTGAGAAAGAGAGAGACAGAGAGAGAGAAATATATTCGTTGTATAGTTCAGCCACTGGTTGCAGGAGCTTCTTATGCTTTTTTCACAAGCTCATTCTTGCCAGAAATACGTAGAACATCAACATCGCCTTGACCTTATTCTTTCTTGAGTGAATGATCAAAATGATAAAGTAGAATCAACCTCATCATGAAAAACGACGTGAAACGACCTTCCTTGGTCAACGAAAGGGAACCATCCGTCACTGCCACAATGCTGTCCTCTCGCAGCTGGCCTCGGGCAGCTGGCCTCGGGCAGCTGGCCTCACGCAGCTGCCCTCACGTAGCTGGCCTCAGGCAGCTGGCCTCAGGCAGCTGGCCTCACGCAGCTGGCCTCACGCAGCTGGCCTCACGCAGCTGCCCTCACACAGCTGGCCTCACCAAAAAGAATAGGAGATTGTTGGGAAACGCTGACCCCCTTCATATTTTTTGCCCTTGGATCTTCTGATTATAATTTATTTCGACCGCCACGGAGCCATCTAGATGATCTAAGGCTGACGTGAAAGGACCTGAAGTTGAATTGATATTTTGTTTGTAGCCTCAAGAATTTTATAAGCCATACCTATTTCAAAATCCCAATTCTGAGAGTGAAAAACTTATAAATACCACATTTATAAGTTAATTGACAGGTAGAATAAGGTATTGGAAGCAATGGAGACTATGTTTGCAATATATACTTTACAACATAACCCTTGAAGCCCGATATTTTTTTGCACCTGTCACGAAGAAAAAAATGAATTTTTCGATGATGCAGTTTTTCCAACGACGAGATTCGGTGCGACAAACTGTGACGTCAGACATGAAAAATGTAATTTTTCGATTTAAACAGCCAAGCTGTGCCTGAATCAGCTTATTCTATATCTTTTGAAAACACCAGAGAAACGAACTCGGGGGTCACTTTAGTTAAAAAAATAAAGATTAGTGACCATAGATCAAATGCTGACGGTAATCGCTAAGATAATGAGAACGACAATTTGAATTGGGGGCACAAGGAGTGCCGGGAGTACCAGTGCAAATGACGGAGCCGTGCCACTTATGGAAGGAATGGCCCACTTTTCCCTGGAAGTTTTTGAGCTTCTAACGTGGGCAGCGCAGCCCGTGTGAGGGTCAGTGCATCGCTGCTCCCGAGTCGCACCGCCAAAATGTCCTGCCGCACTCAACTCCCACAGCAGTTTACTGCGACGCGAATGCATTTGGTCTTCCTTATAATCTAATTTCGCTTACTGGAAAAATCCTCGAGCTTCATGGGGCCAAATTAAGGCCAAGCAAAAATTTAACATTAATTACATACCTGGAAAATTTTTATAAAGCTAGGAAATAATAATTTTAATGCAACTGCGGGAAATAGAATAAACTCTATATGGTCGTACATGGAGATAGAGTAATGCCAGCAGTGAATTGACATCAACCCATACCGTGTTAGGGCGCATGATAGACGCGTATGTGACGTTCATTTAGACAGTTACGAATGAATCGAGGTTGCTAGCACTTCGGGCAGCTTGTCTATTTTACTCCTGATTTGTATTAGGTTAAGGTCTGATTCATAAACCAATGAAGATGATTGAATACTTCGCAGCTATGGCTAGTCCTTTTACTTGAGGCGATTCAGTATTGTATAGTCAAAGCAAATCCATTAACTACCAAAGGCAAATATTTTAAATACTCTTTAATTATGACCTAAAAACAGTTAAATTAGATCCCAACTCGTTCCAGACCCAACTTTACGTAGGAGAAAGTTACGCATTAATTCATAGTTGATTGTCTCTTCTGAGTAGAGCTTCGTGATCCAACAAATAGCAGCCACGAAAAATGACACCTTATCTTTGGTTTACACAGTTTAGTATTCATTCATGGCGCATAGATTTGACAGCGCAAAGATTTGGCAAGCGAAGTGTTTCTATTGAGGTACGATAAAGTCCGCTCTACTAGGCAACGACAAGCCAAATTCTGGGCGGTTAAACGTTGCAGTGTAGCAGCAGCAGCGTTAATTGTGCACAGTGAAGCGTGGCGAAATTGGAGATAGTTGATGTGAGCGTCATCAATAATCCATTAGTGAGATCAGATCGTTCGTTTACGGCTCAGGTGACGCGCTGCACCTGATGACAGTTCGCTAAACGACCGGCGGGCTGCTGAGCAGCAGACAACCGAGGCGCCACAGGTGAGAATTGTGTTCTTGATGACGGTGAGAAAAAGCTCCCTGACCAATGTTCCTAAACAATGGATATTAACTATCTTTCCATTTAGTTGAGCTAGATATCGAAGCAACTTAAGTAGATTTAAACGAGCAATCCTCGAAAAAGAATCACAAGTAATTAATCGTGAGATATTGAATAAAAATGCTCTAAAAAAATTGATAACCCGTCAAAATTATGATGTAAATTAGTTATTATCGAAAGGAAGAATGAACAAACAAATGACCCTGAGGTGTTAAATAAAAATATAGTTTGAAATATAGTTTGATTCCGAGACAGAATTAGCACAAAAGGATAGGGTTCATCATCCCGCACTTCATCCTTCACTTTAAGTTGCTAAATTAACGCCCTAATTTTTCTTTGTAAGAAATATTCGTGGGAATCCTCACATTGTAAAATTACTTTACGACTAACTTGTGATGTAAGTGTACCATAGGTTGTGTTAGTACAGAGGCATTTAAATCTTAAGAAATTTAGGGAGAATTTTCAGTTTGTGCTCAACAACCAAGAAACAAATTATCCACCTTAGATAAGCACCTATTCTCCAATACACATCCTTCCGAATAATTGCAGAGTATTCAACAGAAATTTTTCTCTCGCTAGTATGATGGAATACTAAATCCTAATTAACGGCAGTCACCTCACTTCACTCGACACGTTCACGCGAGCAGTTTCCGGCTTAGTGTGGGCTACCCAGGCACGAGAGCGGGGCTGGAGGCCTAGGTCTCCTGCTGCTCGAAGTCACTGAGACGAGGAATGCAAGCAGCAGTCGCGGTTTTCTTTCGCCCCAATTCGTGCAACACACCCTCACTTCAATCGACCTTGAGTAATTTATCCTTGGAAGAATATTTTAGAAAAGAAGCTGAGCTTCAACTTCCTCACCATGAGTCATACGGTCATGAACTATCAACTTGAAATAGCCTGGAAGAAAGACAATACAGTTCAACATACAAAACATCCTTGGTAACAGCCCATTTGTAAATTTAAGGTTGAGCATCAAGAAATGTTAAATTTTAGGGAAAAAATAATCATGAACATTCTGAATAATTGCTTACGAAAAACTTTTCACTAGAGTTGTCAACGTAAGCTATAACATGCCATATAATAGCTAAGAGTCAAGCGGCTGTACGCTACCATTTTGTCCGGAGATAGGGGGGGGGGAGGTCCAGAAGCGCCTCTCAGAGCCACAATTGCGCTCAGTGGGCTTTGTGCCTACCTCGGCCGACCGTAACATCCAGTGAAGATCCCGATGCTCACGGAAGCGCTCGTCTCTCCGCCGCAACCACAAGTCTGCTCCACTGATCTCATTTTCGAACGTTATTATTGGTAACGCAGCCTCGCTTGGCAAGAAGCGCACGGCATACGTGACCGACATTTCAAAGCGTTGCGCATATCTACAATAAAGTTCAAGTTTCAATCATTATTGATTCCAAAGATACGGGAATTTTCGTGAGCAAAAATTCCGCATCAGTTTCAAGACCGTTCGACTTTTTTTTTCTTGTACTTAATCACATTATCACAGTACAAATGAATGTTTCCGCTCAAAAAAACGCAACGAGAGATAACATGTATGTTTCTGATTTATGTGAATCGTTCTGTCTACAAATAGTAACAGCTCAGGAGTTTGGTAGCACTGATTTATTAGTAAAAGCTTGAACACTTTTACTTTTACTTACTACTACAGATGTGACACCCTCGCACTAAATTTCAATATCTTCAATTCAATGCCTTTATTTACAGCAGCAGATGCGCTTCTCGGGCACTATAGGCTTAAGATGTGTGCGGATTGTACGAATGAAATGCCTCGTACAGCCCAAGTTCACGTTTAGAGTTCTAGTTCTCGTGAGTTTTAGAAAAATGGCCATGATTTGAGACCTCAAAAGATGGCAGAATATTTGCATTAGAGCTTGGAAGAGGATCAGCAATATCTCAAGCGTTAGTATATATAAGTAAGAGCTCGGAAAAAGTGAACAAATTACGCTTCAGTACAAGCCCTGGATATAGAAAAAAATGCAGGAATGTACACAGACTACAAACGAGGAACAGCTGTCCATCTGCGATTGGCAGGCAGCCTGCCGCGAGCGTTGCTGCCATGAACAGGGGGGCCGTTAGCTACTCTTGAGGGGTTCAAAGTTGGTTGTGATCCAGTGGTTCACATTAATATCTGCTACATATTTACTGATGCTTTTGTAATGAAATATTTCATTATTTTTTGTTGTCATTTTCATCATTATTTATGTTTGTTGTGAACCCTAACGCGACCGGAGAAAGAATAAAAAGAAAAAATGGATATATACAGTATATCCCCAAAATATGTGTACCAATTTCTAAATTATTAGAATTAAAAAATTAACTAATATATTTTGTTCTGTAAAGACCCTTTTCATTATCAAATTTTGTTAAATAAATGTTTTGAATTTTATTTAATTACCCTTAATTAAATCAACTTTTATAATCATTTTAGTGCCAGTAGTCAAAAACATGTTTGCGCAAAGAAATTAAATGGCTTAACACCATGTGGTTATTTCTCATAGGGACATTTAAAGAACAAATTTTATGTAACACCGCCAATAAATTTGGATGACTTACGCAGGCGCATAACAATTGCAGTTGACAACTTGAAGGCTAACCTAGATCGCATCAAAAGGCCATCGAGAAGACTGAGAACAGAACCGAGATTTGCATTAATAGGAATGGAGGCCAAGGTAAAGGAAGGGAGTAATCAAGATAATTGTAGAGTGTGGAAATTCAAGATCACTATGGAAAAAGGAAATTGGTTTCTGTTTTTTATTTTAAATGCATGTTTTTATCAAAGAATAAATATTTATCAAAACTTTATTTTATTCATTTCTGTGTAATAATAATTTAACGCCTTTGAGAAAACATGTTTTTGACCATTGTCGCTAAAATGATTACTTAAGGTGATTTAATGAATGGTAAGTAAATGAAATATAAAAAAGTATTTAGATAGATTTAATAATGAAAATGGTCTTTACAGAACAAAAATGTACATAGTATTAATTAATTTGTATTAATTTGAGTATTCAGTGTATTAATATTGAATAATAATCAGAAAATGGGTATACTTTTTTTTGGGACATACTGTATACATCCAGGGTGACGGTAGCACTGATACACTGAAAAAGCTCTGCACTCATTACAATGAGCGCAGACCCTCCTTGATTTTCTTGCAAAAATCAAGGAGGGTTTTTCCCATGAGGCCCCTGAAGTAGAAATGCAAAGGTGTCAAATTTGGAGACCTTGTTGGCCATGGTACCGGTCCAAAGCATTTTATCCTTCTGTTGGAAAAAGTACGGTCTGCATATTGTCGCACATTTCTTGACCCTAATCAGCTTTGAGATTCGGTATCTCGAAACTGATGAATGTTTGGATTGTTAATTATTCGGGACAAAGTTGTTCGTTTGGGTTTTGATATCTACTGTCAAAGGATGTAAATTCAAAAAATTGCTAGAGCTGATGAGCTTTTCTACTTTGCTAACTGCTGGTACTTCTCACTTTTGCTATTCGGTGAGGATGACTATAATTGCAATTAGGCGTAGAGAGTTCTCGCTATGATGAGCCCTCGTCTTGTCTTTATACACATCTTTGAGTTTGAACATGGTTTAATAAGAACATTTTGCACTTAGATCATGGATATTTTTTTCAATTACTCCATTCAATGCGACTGGTGGATGCCAAAATGTTTTTTTTTTCAGGTACACTAGTAGACATCTTGTTCAATACTCTATCGACGACATGTGGTAGACATATTGGTGACTGCTTCCTGTAGTCGCACTAGTACGCAAATATTTCGCTGGTCACTTTATTCAGGAACTCCATCACTAATCAATATGGCGATAAGGCTCCATCTAGCTTTCTACAAAAAATGAATAGTATCTTTATGAAACAAGACTATGCGGTTCTCTAGGGCGTCAAAGGGTCAAGTCAGTAGTAGGGTCCACAAATTTCACTGGTAAAACTCATGACCCTACTGTACAGTGTTCGAGGAGCTTTAGTACATGACGAGATCGACAAAATATCGGAGATGAGCTGCAACATGGTTCAGCCACAACGTGCTCTGGGCGAGTCCCGCTATCTCTAGCATAACTCAGACCGCTAGCCGCGTCAGCAGTGAGCGGCGTTCACGGAGACTGCCACCGGTCTTCTACAGACATCTCTATGACCTGCCTAGTTACTGTTGTTGAAACAATATGTATTTACCTTACAAGCTTACCGTTGTACCTTCACGTATCAAAAAAGAATTAATCCTCATTGGTGTTGAGATTCTAAGAAAACGTACCAAATAACGTCTACTCTTCTTTGAGTGTATCTAACTTTTGGAAAGCCACTTTGATCAGTCGAATTACCATCTCAGGTTTCAAAATAATATTCTTTCTTGGTTTCTCTAAAATTTCAATACTGTTTTTGAAATTGCACCTCTTTGTACTAGCAAAATAAGACATTTCAAACGATAACTTAAGAACAAGTGGTGCAAGTGTGTTCGTTATTAAATGAAGATTTGCTTTAAGTTTAATTTGTCGCATATAACCATTAATGTGGCATTTTTCAAAGAGTCTTGAATTCAGCATTGCTAGATTATGAGAGTTAGAGACTGAGTGAAGCTTATCTTAAATCATACATATCAATACTAAATTTTCTTTACACATACGTTAAAATTTTTTGCTTGTTTGATATGGAGTTATTTATGCGTATCTAAATAAGGGAAAAAATAGAACTCCATATTTCAACGGATAGACAAAATGGAAAAAATTGTACAAGAAAAAGTTTCAAGTTTTTCACACGGTATAAACCTTAAATCGAATATACATGTTCATATGTATAGGGAATATGCAGTTTTATTGATGAGGAAAGTATTCTAAAATAAACTTCGACTAGAATATTCTATAAACTTCCAGAGAAAAGCATTACGTAGCGTAAAAAGCGTCGTCATTATCATTTTCACGTTAATGACACGTTGAGAAAGACAAAGGAGCTCTGTGGGTTTGACAGAAAGCAGTGAAAAATTGACTTCCAGTACTAGCCCAGAAAAACTTACGGCAGCATTTCAAAGTGTTCAATTATCCCCAAATCCACGACACACGCTGGCGTAAAGGAACCTAAACAGGGAGGTACGAGAGAAATTCTACACGTACTACGACACATGCTGGCGTAAAGGAACCTAAACAGAGAGGTACGAGAGAAAGTTAACACGTTGTTTTCACAAACTCAACTAAAACTACTAAGGTGAAATGAATGCAAGCCCGAGAATTTTGTTTAAAGCTGTCATAAAACTTACATAGACAGGAGTCAGCGTGAATACTCGAACAATATGTATATACAGATTCAATGTTATTGGAATGAATTGAACGGAAACTGACCGTGACGGACGCCTATTTCCACGTCATATCATATTGCTGCTAGCTCAAGTTTGGCCACAACTTTCTTCGGCAAAGAAATTTGTTTTCGGGAACGAATCTCATGCAGCAATTAGAAACTGAGCTTTTCAGGCACGATGAAATCAGCACGTTCGAAGCAAGAGACGGTAGGCTATCCTTGTCAAGGGTACGATGAAATAAGCACGTTTGAAGCAAGAGACGGTAGGCTTTCCTTGTCAAGGAACACAGCGCCGTCAGTGAAGCGTTGGGGCAAATCCCTAACGTTCAACAGTAGTTTTAGCTCATGTTTGACTGGAATTTTAATCGCAGTAAGAGAAATAATAGAATCTCTGAAAACTGCATCGAAGTACTAGATGTCGACCTAAAACTACAGTAGACGCCATAACTTAGACTAGGACTGCGATTCGACTGCTGAGCTAAAAATTACCTCGAACATGCAGTACGTCTGAATTAATGGTTGCATCACTTCAGAAAAACAAAATTACAGTTCTCCAATGACAGTCCCTGAATCCTGACGTAAACCCCATACTGCAAACGTATTGAATAAATCACCGACCTCCAACAAATTACCCTTCAGGTAATAGGACATGTACATATTGAAGAATGGAAGCTGATCCCACCGAAATTAGTTCAAGTCTCATTCAAAATACAACAAAAAGTCGGCAGGAAATTGCAAAGAAGGAAAGTTATCTTACTGAATATTAGTATTGAGATTCTGTTCAATTTTTCGAGCCCCAAGAATAATTTTATCTATTCATCGTTTTTATTATTTGGCTTATTATGCATATTTGCTCGATTTATTTAACCCTCTGTGAATGGATTTTAAAATTTTTCTTATTCATTTAATAACGTTCAAAAAGTATACCATCATACCAGGTACAAATTGAAAAATGTTGAATATTGGTTGGAGTACTGCTAATTTCAACGTCAAGCGTTAATTTTCTAACTTAGGTTACATGTGTGCGAATAAGGATTTAGAGTTCGCGAGGGAATTGCAAGATGCTCACGAAAAGGATCCGTTGTTTTAATGTACTGTCGAGTGTTACGAGAGGGCAACATTGCGAATTTCGAGCGGTAACTGAGAGATGTTCATTGACGAATCGGTATGAATACCATTCCCCTGACTGCGAGTCGTGGCGTAGTAATTTTCGACTGATATTAGCTCCAGATGACAGGAGTGCGAGCCGATTGTACCGCAGAGAAGGGTCGTAACAGGCGCCATCATTCGCAATTGGGTTGACTCGAGCAGGCTCGGGGTGCGCGTCTGCGCATGGCTTTGGCCGCATGTGGCATTAGCAAATCGCGTGCAGAGAGGTTAAGCCGGACCCAACCGTGGAGCCATGCGGACGTAACGTGTAACGATGCTGAAAATCCGGCAGAGATATGTTCGTTTTGGAGCTCTTTATTTAGCGACACAGTGAAGTGTGCCACTTGCAAGTCGAGTAGTGGTTTTAAAGTAGTGTTGTCCCAGGGTGCGAAGGTAAGATTGGGAGGCATGATATTTTTGCTCATCAGATGTGAATGTGTGTGGAACAATTAATAACCATAAAAATAATGAGCAAAAACTGCCTGCTAAAGCTATCAGCAAAACAGCTGAACACAGTGACGGGCTTGCAAATTTAATTAAAACTGCTCAGTATACGTTAAGTAGACTGATTTCAAGTTTAAATCACAACGCAGCATATCCCCGGGATCGATAAAATTTCTAGGACTTAAAAATGGGAAAAATTCTATTACAGTCAGTAGAATAACAACTCGATCTTCTCTCGCGCCTCATTTTAAAATTCACCTCGGGATTTCGGACATGTCCGCGTGGCCGCGGCCTCCAATTTTTAGATAGCTTCGACTGTGAACTTTTTATAAAGCTCAGGGGAGAATGAAGCATCGAAACGCGTTGGTGTTTCTTAAAGTGCCAAGTAAGCAGCGCAACGATGTTACAGAACGTGTTCTTCTCTGGAAATTGCCACAAATTCATATTGAATGCAACTAATGTCGATTGACATCCGTTGCGATTGACATAGATTATACAGCAGGAGCTTTCATGACGCTCACTTAATTTGGAAACATTTGGAAACATTTATCAGATACAGGAGTAGTATAGACAATTGCCGGTTTAAACACAATTCGAAAATCCCGGTTATA
>VOMN01111252.1:0-16272 GCA_014899125.1 Orchestia grillus
GAGCTAGAATGGGGACGAAAAATTTTACTAGTTTAAAACCAAGGGTCGTATTTCCTGAAATATTGATGGAAACAGAAAATTCTCTCTAAAATCACGTTTATTATCATGGCATCACCCTTTGTATTGAATTTATCTGATCATGCGTTAAATCTTACAAGTAATAATTACTCTAATTCTAATTTGAGAATATAATACAGGCAACCTTAAGCCGTTGTATACAGTCAGTATTGATTTATTGACGTTGCAATGCAAGAATCTAATCGTTTACGGTATTTTTTAATTTCTGAATGCGGTACTTAGGACTTCTTTTCTGTATATCCTGATGTTGTTTGGTTAGAGTACACTGAGTCTTGCTCAAGTGCAGAAAAATAATTGATTATTAACATTGAACGGTTATAATTACTAAACGTTTTAATTAAGTTTAACATTTTTATTTAATTATTTTGAATCGTACAGTAAGCACAAAAATGCTCCTACTTAGGTTTAGAAAAACACCGTGTGTTTCATGTTACTAGAAAGGAGGCTTCCTTGTGCATAAGTCACTGTGACATGGAACGATGCTTCCTGTTGACACTTGAACGTTTCATCCAGCTAGAAGTAACAGAGTTAGTTGAATGGAGTAAAAGTGAACTTAATTCTGAACTTAAGGGAAAATTATCTCGTGTGCTTTTTAAGTAAACCAACTGGAAGCATCGACTGTAGGCGATGCTTACAGAAACATTATTGATTTTATTTCTAAACATGTTGTACTATAGCATGTGCAGCTGTTGTCCCGTCCCCAGCCGTACCCAAAGAGCGATATGAGTAGCCATCGCTGATACGCTGTAACATTATCTTATAAATACCAGACTAATCACGAGATAAGAGGAAAACTGTAGGGCTGTCTAGGTCGCTGCAGTCTCCAGATTTGCGTCCCGTTAGTTGGATGCTTCTCGTCATTGGTTAGCTATTGAAAATCAAGTTTACATTTTCGATTCTGGGTCTATGTGCCTGTAATTCATCCAATGCCAATAACAATGAAAAAATCTGAGTTTTTCAGTTGAAATTGTGTTTTCATCAGATTGTCTACTGTGTAAATTGTGTCATCGTCTTAATGGCAAACAACTTGAACGTAATGAGCTGTTTTATCAACTGAGTTCGTATATGAAATATTAGATTGAGGAAAACGTCGTGAGGGATTTTTGAAATTCTCATTTTTGAAGCACGATAACCAGCGGCGGCCAATACTTCAGCTCCGGCGGCGTTAACATTTCGATTATTCGTAAAAACCCAATGGTGTCGGGAAAACTCGGTTTTGTGTATTCGCCATTTCATATTAAGTATCTGGAATGAAACCAAAAGTCAAGAATCCTAAAGAATCGCATATGTTATATTTTAGATGAATGGTCTTACCGATAAAACATGAGCATTTGCACATTGTTCTTTCCTCCATGTATTTTTATAATTTCAACAAAACGCTCGTTACTTATTCCTCAACCGAGTACTTACAGAAGCCCTGGGAATATTTCAGTCTTGTGTGGAGTTTTTTTGTGCGACATGGAACCCCTGCAGTTAAGGAGTTTGTCACCACGTTTCTGCGCAGTCTGCTTCTATTAAATCTGAGTTATCAATTTGATTTTTCTTATAATGTTTGCTGTTGACATGCTATTTTTGAAGTGTTTACTAAATATCGATCATTTATAAAGTGTTAGCTCCGTCTTGATCTCGATAGGTTGGATTTTCGAACTATTTCTATATTATAACTTGAACTGTGTAAAAAAATTCTACTGTGCAAATTGGGTATGAACATGAATTTGAAACTGAACTTGAAACTGAAATTGAAAATGATTCTAAATCTAAAACTCATAGAACTCATCGTGAAAGCAAGTAACCAAAATAATACAAACATTTAGGACCACAACGTAGAGCTTATCCACGTTGTGCTAAAATTTCTTAGGCTAATAAATCTCTACAGTGCTTCACTGCTAAGATTGTCTGAGGTGTTAAAATTTGTAAAATAATGGTAATTATTCGGCTCTTTTTTTTGCAAATCATTCGCTATTGAGTCAATCTTCCAAAAAATGTTCGTTATAGGCTGGATCTTCCATAATGTTTCGGCTATTGACCCGATTTCCAATACAGTGTTTACTGTTGACTCGTTCTTTCATGAAACGTTAACAATAAATCCGATCACCCATGAAATATTTACATTCGACTCGACCACCCTAAAAGTTTTTGCAATTGGCTCAGTCACCCGTGCGACTTTAGCTATTGACTTCATCTAGGCTCCAATACAGGCCTGAACTCAGCCATGTTATGCGGGGTTGTCCTACTTTTACTCGCAGTGAAATAACTAATTGGCATAGGAAACTGCCTTGCTATGATAATAGCACTTTCTGCGATTTGAACGAGGTATTCAATATTTTGCACCATTTTTGCACATATAAGTTGAACTTAAAAACATTCATTTTTATCTGACCCAACACGACTCAATAAATTACAGCCAGTGGTAAGCCTTTGAGCATGTGCTTTTTCGTCTAAATTAACATTATCCAGTTTTGAACAATAAAATTTGGCAGGAATTTTGGCAACAATAACATGTACATGTGCGCAAGTTTTGACTCATTTCTGTCTGGTAGGAAGCAACCAAGAGCTACACCATTGTTTGAGGACCGAGCCTTGAAATTTTCTAGATAAAAGGAGTCGCTGTTAGGGTCTTAATGACCAAGGAAGGATGAACGTTGTATCTAAAATAGATGATGGGGAGAGTGCGAGAGATATAGCAGATACTTTGGACCGTGATGTTCGCACTGTGGAGGAGTATCTCAACAATCTTGAAGCCAAGACCGAACTGAGAGACAAGTGAAAATGCACGATCCTGGCGAGCGTAGTTTCTCTACAGTGAAATGGGAAATACGCAAGAACCCTCATTTAACGAGCAAGAATGCCTCTGAGAATGTTGGACTAGGTCGTGCATCGAAAACGACTTGATATTGAGTGCTGAGAAGTGTGACAGGACACGTTATGCTCGATATAGGCCCCTCTGAAGCAGATGCATAAAAATTTTCAACTTTAATGGGCAAGAACATACACGAAATTGAATTGGAAACACTTTCTCTTCAGTGATAAGATACGCGTTTCCTTCGACGGACCTGATGAGCGGAGCAAAGTTTAAGCTCCAGAAAGACCTTCTTTATCGTCAACTAAAGGAGGACGCGTTACGATATGAGCAGAAATTGTTACCGATGAATTAATGGGTGTTTTTAGAGTCCCGAAAGGTGTAACACTGACTGCGGCTGCCTATGTCGATTTAATCAAGTAGATGGCTGCTCCGTGGTTCCAACCATCCGTTGGTTGCTCCGTGGTCTCATGCCAACAAAAACTCATCAATACGGATGACAAAACCCGGTCACGTGCTGCGAATTTTACAGTACAATATTTGAGGACTCTTGGTTGAAAGATGGCCGACTGTTGAAATGGCCAGGATGTTCTCCTGACCTGAACCCCTTTTATGAACCTGTGGTCACTGCCAAAGCGACGTGTTTACCAGTTGGAGCATCAATTTATCACTAAAGATCCCTTGTGGAGGGAACTTAAACCTTGTGCCAAAGATATTACTGCAACTGAAATTGAAAATTTGATGAAACGCATGGACAGACGTCTTCTGGTTGATAAAGTACGTGTAGGGTACATTAATCATCAATATATTTCCCGTAACTTGTCTTAAAAAATCTTAGCATTAAAATGTTAGTAATGTTCATACCTTATTTCAGTAGTCCTGCTTAAAATTATGAAAATTTTTTAGTTTACAGATTTCTCACGTCGATGTACAAAATTGTGGCACGGTTAAAATTAAATTGAATTAAATGCATTTCATTTTTTTATGTTGGACTGATCAATATGAAATTCTTAAAAACAGTTAGAATCTTATATGGGAGCAGCTTCCGAAATTTAGTAATAAGATATATAGTTTTGAGTTAATAGTTGAGAAAAATTATCTGGCACGGAAACTTGGCACATGCTGTATATCATACATACGAGTCATAATGTCTGTGTTGCCAATTTGTGGTAGTATAGCATTGAAGTTTCCTAAATAAGGATTTGGAGGTGTTAAAATATCATGAAATTGTGAGTAATAATTCTATAGAGATCTAAAATCATGAATATAAAAATCTTAAATAAGTAACAGATGTTAAAAATATAAAATACTTTTGTAAACTTCCAATCCCTGCGTGTGAAGCTATTACTGATTTTTACCTTTAACTCGAAAAAATTACTTAAATTGATAATTCGGTGATGGATGTCAATAAGACTAGGACTTCAACATAATTTTCCAACTTTCCCCAGAAAAGACGGTAAAGCAACGACCTCATCTACTACCTCAAGGAAGGACAACAGTTTGGTTTCCACGGCAATGACACATTTCGTCATCTATCTGCTTTTACCTTCGACTTCTTTTTGCGAGCTTTGAAATGGTCACAAAGGGCAAAAGAATGGAACAGGATGTAACATTATAGAACAGATTAATTGCAATCTTATGCAATGTTGCACACAGAAAAGACACAAAAACTTATGAAGACTTTGAAGACACCTTTCATGAAGAAGACTTCGAGTTCCATACCCTTCAAAGTAAATTACAGTGACTTATACATGTGAAACATTTTTTAATAGGTCAAAGAGTATTTTCAATATTATGAATAAGTAATGAATTAGGAAAGGGTAATGGAATCACTTCACTAACTAATACCTATTATGAGAAAAAACCATGAAAATTGCTTGTCTATGGTCTTCATCGAATTTTTTTGAATATGCTAAATCGTTCTCATACACGCCCGAGAAAAATATAACTGATTACAAGAATTTTTAGTAATATCAGCTCAAGCATATCGCATAAGACTCTCCTTTTATTATGGTTTGAATATTGTGCATGCACTACGGTGTTGGAAGAAAGGCCGTCAGGTCAGGAGATAGCAACAATTTTTATCTCTGCTATCAATCTCAAATTACGTAATTAGAGTTTTGCGTGTATAATTTAAGATTAATGACAAAGACTGAATCTTGATGCTAGTCAAAGGTACCAGTTCAGTTACTCATTTTATTTAAAATGTGTGAGGAAGTTAGCAAGGATCTGACTCCGGGTCCTGGACACGCCTAAATCAAGATCAATGAAATTTGGAAACACTTGTGAAATGTTACAGAATTTGGAAAATAGTAAATGATTGCACATTATACACATTCTTTTGTTCCAGGCTCAGGTAAATATTTATTTTGTGCTGTAAATATTTTAGATTTGCACCAATAAAAGAAGAGTTTGATACTGAGGTTTAAAATGGATTCAGGCGTACATGAGTGCGGAATTTGCAACGAGAACTACAACTCGTCCAATCGTAAACCTCTTTTTTTGGAGTGCGGTCATACCTGTTGTTTATTTTGCATGACCCAAATGGAAAGACCTAGTGGAATAAACTGCCCTAGATGCAGAAAATTTACCCCAAAACAGGTCTCTCAACTACCAGTCAATTTCGACCTCATTCCTGCTGGAGACCAAGTTTCTGCAGATACCACCATCACGCCAGTAGCTCGATGTGGTTACCATGGGTTGGATTTTGATCACCTGTGTGCGGACTGTGGCCATTTGGTTTGCCAGTACTGTAAGGAAGACGTCCATTTTGGCCACAAGGTGGAGTCCCTTGAAAAAATTGTGGGTTCTGCATCCGCAACAGATACTAGGATGGTGCTCCGGCGCAAACTTCAGGCAAAGATGGACCGTCTCACCACCTCCCTGACAGGGCCTCGCGAGGCCCTACAAATGATCGAAGAGATCAAAACTGACGTCGAAGAGTGGAGAGACTCTCTTTTGAACTCTCAGAGCTCCGTGGAGAGGGATTTGAAGCTCTGGGATGCTCTTGGATCGTGTCCAGTTCAAGTAGAGGCCGTAAAAGAAGTTGTTCATCGCACAAATATGGCTGAACTCTCTGAGGGGCACAGAAAGTTCCAGATCGGAGCAAAACTTGATGAACTCAGCAAGAAGTATTTTGTACGAGGGGTGAGTCTGATTCCAGCGTGACGATCAGGTCCACCAAACAGTGGCACAAAACTAAAACCCATTGAGCTATTTTCAACGGACATGCATGTGTCCAACGTAGTGTGTTTTCATCAGAGAAGATACGTGGGAGGCCCATGAGCTTAACAGAACTAAAAAACATTAAGCGGAATACTATTATTTGCAGCCTAGACAGCCTCAGTATGAAAATGAAAACGTTGAAACTTGCGCACAGAAAAATAAAGTGACGGATCATGTACTAGGGTTGACAGCTAAAACTTTCATTTTATTATTTCTTATAACTTCATTCCTATTTTTACCATTGCTGTCATTATCTCCTCATTGATTATAACTGACACTTTCGCTGTTATGCGTGTTGGAGGGTAGGTCAGTCTAAAGTGACATACCATTTTAAATTTTCACCGTAATTTCTTTTGTGAAAAGCGTTTTCAAACGACCTTCGCAATGGCAAATGATGCTGTTAGTTTTCTACATCATTTTGGTATTGTAATTGAAAATTTTCCATATATCATAATTTGTTATGATTTTTACGAAGATTTCCAACTATGTCATTTAGACGTATATAAGGATAAAGTGACATACCATTGTTTTTATCTTGAAAACTTCGTATATTTTGCTGTATTACTTACATCTTTTGTTAATTAGAAGCATTATTTGGTATAATAAACGAGTTGACAATGTAAACATATTTATGGTTCTGAAAAGTGTATCGAGAAAACCAAAATTTTCATTTACCTTCTTTACCCAAATTACTTTTTCTGAATTGTCTGCTTATTCTAATTTCAAAATTTTATAGAGTATTAGCAGAACGCTTTAATTGCATTGGACATGAACTCCTCATTCCACGACCGCTCGTCTACTTTTCTTTTGTTTTCGCCATCTGAAAAAGAAACAACCTGACCAGGCCTAATCGAGTAAAATGCCACAAATTATTTCCTTAGTCACTTTTCAGTCAATTTAAATGCCACTTCCTACAGTTGAATTTGATTACATATAGCAAAAACTGGTTTGAAAGTTTAAAAAGTAAAAATGTAAGTAAATATAAAACAAGGAAATTAAATGTACTTCTGAAGCAAATGTTTTTTTAACCTTTGTAAGGAATAACATTAATTTTTACGTTTCACTTTGCAAACCATCTATCACTGAATATAACCAAATTTTACAGTACAAAAACTGAAATTTAAATTAGCTAAACATGAAATTGCCCGATTTTCAATCTCAAATTTCTCTGAATGTTGAGACACTACTTATTACGTCATTTTACTCCTGTCACTTTAGACTGGCTTCTCCTATTTTTGTGAATAACCCATATTTTCGTCATGACTAATATATTTTTTTCGTTGCCGTTATAGAAGAGTGCATTTACTTGGACGTATATTATTAATAATTTTTTTTTCTAGGTTTGGTAGGTAAAACTTGAGAATTTAAGTTTTACACTAGCTTTTGGATAACACGTAACGTCTTTTTTTGTGAGCAAACTGTGAGGAGAAAAAGGAAATATGAGTTAAATATATGCATTAATTACTTTTGCTTTCATACGATGTGGGGGCTTATTAATGACTGAGTAAAAAGCTGCAAAAAAACTGAATTTTGTTGTATTATTTTTCTTCTCTTCAACTTCATGATGATCAGATACGCACTTTTGGCAAACACAGCAGGTCTTGGATTACTCGCTAAGCCGTTCTTGTCGCTAGTTGTTTCTTCCGATTCCTTCCTGAATTCTTTCAGGTGCAAGTGACACAAACGATTCGTGGTAACTTTGGTCTGTGTATCAAGCAGCCGTAATTTATAATGAACTGACACTGTGAAAACGAAAGTTTATTAATGCCTGACGTGCGTGGGATACATTAGGGATACATTAAGAAGCCGCTGTGTTTTTGTGCTAACAAACGACGGTTATAGAAAAACAGATTGAAAGTTCTAAACATGATTTTCGTCTGACATGAAACCCTCTGTTTCGAAACACACTTTTATTCAAGCCTGGTTTCTATTGAGCTTTAAATAAGCAACGTCGACTTACCGTTCGTGTACCTTCATTTCATAAAACAATCAACCATGCTGATACCGTTTTGTGCAGTATTTTGGTTACTAGAGTTGAAATTGAAAGATGATATATATAACAAAGAAGAGTACGAAATAACCTAAAATATTCTACACACAGACAGAACTAGAGAGGTGCCGTGAAAACAAGGACGGGACAAATTTTTCCCTCCTAAAAGATGTCATTTCGGACTTCGGCTGTTGCCCAGTTCTGTGGAGGGGTACTCTCACACTTACCTGACCAAACGTTCACAGGGATCGTGCGCGTTTACTTCAGTGTACCCATTTATTTACTCTGGTATAACAAAATAACACATCATGCGATTGCAGGAGTCATACGTAAGTGCATCAGAGCTTCTGCCTCATCGCGGGATCTGGAGAGTTAACACGGAAGCAGTAGCTGCTGATGCCATTCTTAGCGTGAGAGCGGGACGGCGCCCTGCGATGGCAATCGTGACCTCCTGGCCGACAAATCCCTTGCAGCAGGTCCCTCAGCTTCTCGAAGCACTTGGAGAGGCTTCCAAGAGCATCGACTTACGCCTCATGGACTTCTTCTGGATGCCCTCGTCAGAGAAGGATCTACGCCTGCAAGCCTTCATCCAGAAGCACGGGTAAGATGAAAATTTTTGCTGCTTATGCTTTTTGTTATTCTTAGAAGCAACGCATGTGAAGTTCAAAAATACTTTTAATTCAACCTTGAGGAGTCACTCTAAGTGTTCTTACCCTACAGGAACAAAGTGGGGGGCTTCTTGGGGTCCCCTGAAGACGCCATGGCGGTATGCCTCGCGAGAGGCGAGGCTGGTCTCGTGGTGGGGGTCCGTCTAGCCAACATGATCGATGTAGACAGCTGCGCTACCCTCACCCCAACGCCTCGCAGTGAGACTCTTTTCGAGGATTGGCTTGGCGAACTCGTAGCTGTGAGATCCTAATTTTGGGGACTAGGTTGTCAATCACCCAGCGATGAGACCTCCACTTTGAGACTGGGTGGTCCAACATCGAGTAGTGAGACTTTCCTTTTGAGGACTGAGTTGGTAAATACCCAGGAGCGGCCCCGTTTTTTGGAAACTGGACTGTCAAACACCCTATAAAAGCGCTTCCTTTTTGGAGATTGGGCTAGCAAAGACTCCGCAGGTAGACATCCCTTGGAAGGACTGGTGACGAACGAAGTTTGAAATATTTTCGATAGGGCAAGGCAAATTTGTTTTTCCCTTTTTTACGCTGCATTTATCCAGTTTTCTGCGCACTTTCAGCCCTGAAAGACATGTTATATAGTTATTTGCGAGTACATAGGCTTTATATACTTAACCCTAAACAGATCAATAGAGCAGGTGCAATATTGGGCCGTTTCATACAATGAGACTGTGGCTTGCTTTTCTGACCAAGTTAGTTCCACTCTTACTTCCAAAGTTATATGGACATGATGAAGATAACTAACTAAATTTCAAAGTAAAAGAACATCTACAAACTGTATTCCCCTGAAAAGTTTCCGAGATAATTACGGCACAACAACGCACAGATCTATTATCATAACTACCTCTCTATTCACATGTTTTATACAGTCCATTGCTCGAGTAACTCTCCTCTGCGGGATTTTCTGATGAAAACGTAATTTAGAATACAAATTTTACACGCACTAACTGTATGCGTACACAAGTGAAAGATTGACTTATACCCTTGATGCCAAGGAAGGACGCGTAAACTCGTTTCAACTATCATTTTAAAGTTAAAAACTTGAATACACTCGTCCATAAATGAAGAACACTGGCTGGTTAAGAAGCAAGTTAACCCTTCCATGCCAGAAAATAGGCAAAACATACGGCCAAGAAAGGGTTAAAGTTTAATCATAAGTTGCATGAAAGCGATTGATAACTCAACACCACAAAAAAATAACATACTATGAACTTTACAGTTTTAACAGGATTTATTCAGAGTGTTCGGTTTTTATGCACCAGTTCCCGATAAATCGACACTTTTTCGAGTTCTTGTTGGGTAGAATAACAGTGTTTTCTGTCTGATTCACAAAAAAGTTCGGTCTGGGAAGTTTGGGATCCCGCAATTATATCAGTCAACGACGGTTGCATTTAATCTTCATAATTATGTAAAAAACGCAATTACTTGTCATCAGCTATTTAGTCATTACTCTTCAGACAAATATATATGTATCTGTCATGCTGTTGATGCTATTTTCTCACCGTTCAACAAATATGTCTTACATCCGTGGTAACCATCTCACTGATGTTGTTTTGCAACAATTAGCCCAATCAGTAAGTCTGTACTTGACAATTCCTCTGTTCATTCTTCCACCAAGGTGTCTGCTGCATTAAAAGTCTGCCAGTCGAGGCAGGGGTTCGATTCGAACAGCTACGATGGCGACCACAAAGGTGGCATTTCCCAGACATCCAAGATGGCGACCTGGACTGGATCCATAAACTCACGAAGCGTATCATGCCCTGTGTTGCGTAAGTATTTTGTGTACGTTGCCGTAGAGTGCCTAATTACTCTTCACGTTGCGTAATTATTTCGAGTAAGTTACCGTGGAGTGCCTAATTTCTCTTCAAGTTGAGCAAGTATTTTGTATCATTTGACGTGGAGGGCCTAATTACACCTCAAGCTACTAAAGTATTTTGTGTCATTTGACGTCGATGGCCTAATTACGTCTCATGTCACGTTAGCATTGTGTATTCATGGCCTTGTATTGCTCACGTTTAGGGTTCACCTCTTTTTGGAGCGCTCAAATATGCAGTACTATGCAGTACAAATAACATTTTTCGTGAATGTATGGGATCGAATTCCGTTTCCTTTCAAGCTCCTCCTTGTCAAGTAGAACAAGCTTCTTTTAAGTAGTCAAATGCACGTGCATCAATTACTTAATATCATTTACCATCGAATGCCTCCCACCTAAGGACTTTTTATCATATGGATACCAGTGAAATCAGCGTTACTACAGAAACTTCAGCCCCATTTTTTATAATATTGGCATTTTTATTAGCTTCATATTATGAGACCAATAACGTAAGGTATTATAAATTTTGTTCCTTGTCTTGTTTCCTAACTCCTTCTATTGCAAAATAATGGAAAATACTCATTAAACGTAGGAAACATTTCTTTCTATTTCATACATGTACTTCTATCTTATTCATTTCTGGAATCATACTAAAGAAGGAATAATTTGAGAATTCACAGACCTGACAACAAAACTAAAATTTACTTCTAAAATTACTATTTCTTTTCATTTTGCTTCATTACAAAGGAAGTGGAAATTTTGATTTCAACAAAGGAATAAAACTGAAAGGAAATTTTTATCATACCTCGCAACGTCACATTCCAACTATGACGTTGATTTGAATAACTTTTGCTGCTACATTTGAGGCATCCTTTTTCAAGGAATATTTCTTCAATATTCTTCTCATATTTACTTTCGTTTTTTTTGTATCAATAAGCCAACCTTGTTAGTAACGAACACTCGAGCATGTTTACTTTTGAAGCTCACCTGTATTTTACGTGGAAATGGTCTCTCTTCAATTTGCCCTACACGTGCACAAACTTGAATTCGGAATCCAGAGTAACAGTATTTGTTGGTTTCATAAGTTTAGCTCTGAAAACCGTGAGGAATTTGGTCATTTTTAAATGCGTACGAAAACGTTTATTTGTGCATATACGTTTGCTTAAAACTATTGAAACAAAGTCATATTACTCGCAACATTGTAATTAGGGAGTACAGTATAGTTTTCTATTTAAATTTAATTTACTCCGCATATATGTCTTTAACTTAGCTTTGTAAGTGTGAACAAATACTTGATATACCTAATTGAATAAAATTTTCAAAAGAGTTTGAGCTAATTATAAGTTTTAACTTTTCTTTGGTAGTTTCTTGGGCTGGTGCCGTTCTTACAAAACATTGATAATAACAAAGTGATATTCATGATAGAAATATCAAATATTCCTCAACAGTAATACACAAATACAAATGAATTTATGACTTCGTAATTCCTCAATTTAACGTTTATAAAAAATAGAAAAATAGCCAAATTTGACCTTTAGTGTGGTAAAGTTTTAGCAATGTAACCTTTTTAACTAATGATGAAACAATGCAGCTGATGACACATTCACTTTCAGGGGGACCACGCTAATCCTCCCACGGTGCCGCCTCACGGAGGACGGCCTGAGCACGCTGCTAAAGAAACACGAAGGGCACCTCTGCTTCCTCAGATGTGCCCCTGTCTCACTTTCGCGTACAGTCCGAAACAGAATAGAGCATCTCGCCCGCAAGAAAAGCATAAATCTAAGCTGGAAAGAATACTAAACCAATGCAGGCTTGATTCGAAGAAAAAAAATCGTGTGGAGGTGATTCACGGAGATGTGACAATCCGATTTTGCAAGTATGGTTTTCTGAAACGTCGTGAAAACGCTGCACCCAAGTTCCTACATGAAACTTTGCGATGTACCTTTTTTCTCGGATCGATATTCATAACTAAGCAGTCTTTTAAGAAATATGTTATCAGACGATACAGAAAGAACACCCTTCTTATAAAATCAAATGTGGGAAAACTGTAAATATGTCTACAAAGTACGGTACTAAAGAATCCACCTCTCCACCATGTGTGTTGAAACAGTTTGCTATGGAGTAGGCCTTCATTGCCGCAGATTTTTTTAAAAAATCCATATCAGAACTTAAGGAGTTTCTTCCAGCTCCACTTGTCTCATAATGTTAGCATTCAGATTGAGAAGCCAAAGTTACACGCGTTTTGTAAGTTTTAGTACAAAAAATGAATAAATATTTTGTTTATTTTTCTATAAAGATTTTCATAATTGAAAAGTAAGTCCGTTTTCTTCATTCATTCTTCGTCACGAAGAAGAAAACGACGATCTTGGGACCAATGAGCTTTTTACTTTCATAATTTAGTGCTCTAACGCAATTCTCTAGGAATTGAAATGCCATATCCCAAGTTCATTCATTTAATGAACCTATTCGGATAACCTCTTGTGCAAATGTTTGATTTATACTCAACTTTAGTTCCGTTTGACGAGCCTTCGTGACTGGTAGTGGTGGTTTTTGAAGATATGTTTGCGACTTTGAGTGTACGTGAAGAATGTGGTGAAAACTGCACAAAGTACGAGTTATCACTCTTTTTACTTTTAATCTTATACTACTAAGAGTAAATGCTTGGATTCGCGCTGATTTCCCTCATTGGTACTGAAAAGTGAAAACTGAACAAATCTGATTCGCAATGCACTCGATAGCCTTACCTTATTCGACTCAAATTAGGTGCAATTCAATGAAATATCATCATACAATAGATCGAATTGCATTCATTTATCATTGATGAGTTTATTCAGGTCTAGCCGATTCATCTATGAGAAAAGGACTAGTACGTGGGGCCAAGCTTGGTTAGAAGTGCTCAAGAAACAGCTGAATCCTGCGTTAAATGTTTCAATTCCATTTCTTCCCCAACCAAAGAGGAGCTACAGTCGAAGCTGGAGGCTCTTATATAGGCTCCAGTTACTACTATTGCAAAAATAGGTCATATATCCTAGGCGTCAATTACAGGGAGGAGAAATTAATTCCTCCCTGTTTCCTGGGAAGATTCACGAATCACTTTGTAACTAGGACCAGTGATTCCCAGCTGAAGTAATCTCCTGGAACCACTGGGGACGACCCAGATTCCATCTCCTACTGGGGAATCAAATTCTACATTATCAAATGACCACAAATGATCTACAACAACTCGTATTAGAATACTGAAGTGCTACGAAAGCCTTCTCTTAACTTAAAAATATATATGCCCAAGTCTGCAACCAGTTGTATTTAACGCAGATCTAATCCTGTCCGGAAGCTTGTAGTAAGAATTTACCTCAAGAACAGAAAGTTCGATTCCAAGAAATTGGGTTACAGAGGGGGTTTGTTGTAGAGGGGAGGAGAGTAATATATTACCAACATTAGAAATAATCTTTACTTAATGCACGTGCCAACATTCGTCAAGTAGTACGTATGTATATGACTTCAAGTGAAATGCTAAAAAAAAGTCAGTTACACCTGACCGTTATCAAATATACTGTTTGTGCTTTTGAGTGTAAATTTAGTAAAATATTCGTCTAGTATTATATCCTATGACTAACTTAGAGCTACACTTTTCTGTGTTGCTTACTTCTTCAAGTTCGTTTCCCGAATTCTTTGCTTACCTATACGCTGTGGTTGATGAGTTAGATGAAAAACAATCAGCACTAGTGTGACCAATGCGTTAATTAGGCTCACACGTTGGTTGACGAACCATTCTGTTCCCTTACCAACCATGGCTGTTCAAAATGGTACTCATCTTATATCTGTTTTATAGTTTTTTTTTCATTTTTCTCAAGTTCTGACCGTTATGTACGTGGTAACACTGCTAATTTATTATTCCTATGGATCCTTTTACTCGCCTGGATTTCTTGGGTCCTGGTTGTGATGATTTGGTTCAATGTTAGGGTGACTTTATTTGTTGGTCGTGGTATATAAGATCTATTTTGCTTCTTGATAAATTTCCTATATTATCATTATTTCTAGTAGACGCGCCACGCCAAAAATGGCGTAAGATGCTCTCCTCCCTATGTTAATTTAAGATGCTCTTTTATTTACGGTAACTCTGTCATAAAATAATGTAATTTTCAGTATCACTGACACGGACTGTCTTTCTGATAGTCACGCTGTTAGTTTAGGAATACTGACCCGGAAATTTTCTCTTCCCGAAATCCTTACGAGAGTCTCAGAGAGACGGACGGACCAAGCAAGCAACACTGAGCTATTATAATATTAGTGGGATTGTCTTGCTCTAGGTCACTAGATATTGATTTCGACTTGTGTTCTGGCTTTAACACGTTTTTCCATGCATATGCTATCCCCCAGACATATATTCTCTTCTTTACGAAAATCTCCTAAACTTTGATATTCGAGAGTTTTCAGGGTGGGAAAGATCGTTCGTCAGATCCTTCCGTACGCAATTTCGAAACTGATCTTGTTTCTATTGAACTGTCATCATTCAAGTTTTCATAATTAACCTAATACTTATTGGTTTGTATGATGCTAATTTGAATAAAATACAGTTGAATATCCTTTCAAATTTCTGGAAAATTGAATCACTATTCTAGTTCTCTTTCGGTGATATAGATAACCATGCTTAATAGATGGGCGCCCACAATCAGTGCGCGGAGTGTTTTCTGCATTTTGCTAATTTAAATCGTGTTTTGAATTGGTTAGCTGGATTCGGCAATGCAAGACACGCCTGGGCAGCCACGAAATTATCGACATCCTCGATGCAAAGAACATAGGTCAAAGCAATGAGCGCTCAGTAGCACTGTCAGACGCTGATGAAGAGCAACGTCTAGAGGATCAAGGACAAAGTCAAAAGGCCAACAGGGAACGAGAAAATATTAAAGAACAACCTCCCAATGTTATCAAAGAACAAAAGGACGAGCCTGGCTCAAAAAGATGAACCGAGAGAAAAAATCGATACTGCGACCAAAATAACGGGCAGCTGAAATTGTAATGATTCGTTTGTTCAGAATATTTACAAAAAATGCTGAAAATACAGGACATCACAGTGTCTCGGTGACGTAATTTTATTCCACTGAACGAAACATGACTAGATATCAATGGGAAACATCTCCTAGCTGAAGATTCATTAACACGGTCTGTGTACTGCTATGTCAACTAACCCTGTTTTAGAATGAGAGGTGGTGAATCCAGAATTTATTTCAGAGAGAAACGGCAATCGCAACTCAAAAGACAGCGAACCATTGAGAAAATACAGGTAGTACACCTCATAATCTGTCCTGAACAAAGGACAAGCATCAATGGTAGGGGTTCGGTAGATGTGAATGATAAGAAAACGCGGTGACGTGTATTTTGGTCGCACGTTAGCGACCTTATCCTCCATGGCAGGTTTGCCTGGTCCAAAAATGGACTTGATATTAGCGAAGAGATCTTCGTCCCGGACGATCGTCTGGTCGGAGGTGTTCCCCGCACTAGCCAGACTGCGACTGCTGCCTCAAGGTGGGTAGGCAGTCAGTGCCGTAATGAGTCCGCTAAGGCTCGAGCAAGCATCGTCAGGTTTCGACGGCTAACTGGGTGAGACCCGATAAAGCCGTGGTTAATCCACGAAGGCCGAAGCCCAACCACAGATCAATTACATAAGAAGATGGTTCAATTCAACGGG
>VOMN01111257.1:0-31546 GCA_014899125.1 Orchestia grillus
TCTATTGCCTATGGCCTATCCTATGCCCCCTGAGGGGGCTTGTAGGAAACGTCAAATTTATGGCACAGGTGTGTGCTCACACAAGATCCCCTGTGCACAAAAACAGCACAAAAGCAAAATATGTTAAGAAGGAGGAGGAAAAAACAAGGAAGAGAAAGTGATAAAGGTGTGAACATTGAAAAGAGCAAAGTGGGCACGAAAGATAGAAGTCCCCAAGGCCCATACCAGAGGTTAACGTAACGGTGCCCTCCTAAGGTGGCCAGTCCCCACAGCACACGATTGACAAACCTTACTAACCTGACCCTATGCTCCCTCAGAGGTAAAAAAAAACCGCTGTCAATGTTAGACTTGTCACAAGCAAACTATGTCAGATGTTCTGCATGTTATCTCGTTCTATATTTTTGATCTGTATTTTTCACTTCTGGATCTATACTTTTTAGTAAATTGGAGTGTGTAGAGGGTGTTCCATTATACAGGTAATGAACAGCTACTCTAAATAAATATATATACCACACATATATAATGATCATCAAGTGAAACTTGTATCATATAGAGTACAGATTTTGCCTGCACGCAAATGCCAATCACATCCCAGACATGTGCTGCAGCTTTTGTTTCGTTCTCTTCATTATTTTTTAAAACTCATATTTCGAACAGAGGACATTTTGTCCCCTGCTGATATATGAAGGTATGTATAAAAAATTTCTACAACATAAAAGTACCGAATAAAGTTAAATGATCTCACGCAATAACATGAATCAGCGCAACAATTGATCGTCAATTTTGGAAAAAGCATTCACAGACCGCAAATATATTGAAATACAATAAAAAAAACAGCAAGATGGTGACAATTGATAATATTTTGGATTAGCAAGGTTCCCAACAAATGTCTAATGCACTGGAGTGACAATGCAAAGAAAGCAACTTTAACAATCGACATCAACCAACACCAAGTTTCACACCGCAAGTTTGGCAGTCACAACTTAAAATGGTTTAAAGATATGTTAGGTCTCCAACTAAGTTTCCGAACTTGATTTATGAATAGGAAGGAAAATTTTCCCACGGGAAACTTTGTTTTTGGGTCCATCTTGCGTAGATTTTTCTTACACATATATTGCTTGCACTTGCTTGTCCAACAATGCAATGCTAGTCCAAATTTTGCATTTTTGGGGCTAAAGTTCGGGAACATAGCTGGAGACCTAACACACAAACATTCCTTTCTATTCTTCCAATTTCTTCCTATTTTTTATTGCGTTTTATTCTTTCCATCGCTTAATAACGCCTGTCACTAAAAATAACGGAAAAACAAGGGCACAATGATCACACACTCACCGCACCACCCGAGCTCACCTCGTCACTGTCGTCATCAGAGTCTTTGGGCTCCTCACCCACGCCCCAGACGAAGAGGCGGCGCACGCGGGGGGTGGGGTTGGAGCAGAAGGCGGGGCTGGCATACGTGGTGCACGAGGGCGCCACCGTGCACTCACCAAAGTCGGACGAGAGGAAAAAGCCGAACAGCTCCTCACGGCCGCCCATGCCCTGTGCAGACATGCAAGCTTAGGTCATGTATACAGTAGGTGAAGGAACACGTAGCTCTTGATAGCACGTATGCCGTAGGTGAAGGGATAAGTAGCTCTTGATAGCACGTATGCCGTAGGTGAAGGGATAAGTAGCTTTAGGAATTAGGCAGGAGAAAATTCACGGGTCCAGATTCCCGGGCAAGTATTCCTAATCAGCAAGACTGTGAGAAAAAGCAGCCTGTATTGGTGATGCAGAAAATTACCTTATTTCACATGAGATTTCCCACCCCTACGAACGCTAGCACACAGATAGTATGCAAGACTGACCAGCCCATTGGGCATGGTGTTGTTCTCTAGGTAGTTGAGGTACTGGAAGTTGGAGTTGTAGCCAGTGGTGCGGTACACCCCTGCCTGTGGACGCAGGCTGAACAGGAAGCTCTCTGCTGTGCCTGGAATACAAGATAACACACATTTGAAGATATACGTGGAAACTTGCTACACAATTTAGAGCGCTGAAAATAGTTCAATCCTCCTACGCCAGGGAGAATCTGCACAATATTGCTTGGAAATTTCTGAAAAAACTTTCACACAAGACAAGTGTATTACAATACAATCATAAAAACAGCACGATGGAGTGTAAATATTGATCTTCACTATTTCAGCATCATTAGAATAAAAAAATAATAACCTACTTTAGCATTAGTAGTTTGCTATAGTAAGACTTAGAATCGATCAAACCAAATGGCTGGATTCCTCTTAATACTTGTACATTAGATCAAAATTACATTGATAACTGACAAAGAAGAAAAACTTATCAAATGGATGTAACGCTATATGTTAACAATCGTAAATGCAAAGTTGATATTTCAAATTAAATTTTCCGAGTAAGTATTCACAATTAGTACATAGATTCAGTATTCTCGAGTCAGTCTTCATAGTCAATGTTCAGAATTAAAGTACAGAATCAGTATTCAGAGGTAATTCAAAACTCAACATCAGTAGCATAGCCACACATAATAATTCTGCACAGTTTGTTAGTTGCTTGGTTGGTCCCTCCATCCCCCTCATCAGTACAGTATTAAACAGGAGAAAGTTACAGTGAACCGCGCTAATATGCAGCAGGGTCAAAGATAGGATACTGAATCGTGTCATAAATGGCTGTAATCTGATGGAAATTGAATTTATATTCGATAGAATATGACTATATTTGGCTAACCTAGTTTTATTATGAATAGTTCATTTCAAAGGAAACTATGAGGAACATTTGTGACCTATTCCATGCTTCACTGGAAAAAAAGCATTAATTTCAAAATTATACGTATCATGTTACGCCATTTTTGATAGAAAAAGTACGGATATTAATACGCTTGTACCCAAGTACCTAATTACGTGTGTCACTTTTTTCAATAGTTAGATAGGAAAAAATTTGCAGCATAAGAAAATTAAAACAATAAATTTGACTTCATGTCCGTATCCACGGTAAGGCTATAGACGGCATCAGAAATAGTATTTTTAATCAAATGAAAGCTTTCGAAAAAATATGAGCCTGATAAATTGAAATCTGCTAAATTGATATGAAAAGAACTGAAGAAACGCAAAGAGCAGCAAATCTAAAAAGACGAAAACGAAGAGGTAAGCATTTAAGAGCTGAAGAAAGACTAAGCATTCTGAACTGAAACAGAAAAAATACAACCGAGAAGAAATGGAACAGCCAAAGTGAGGTAGAGAATATTGTTACGGCAGATTGAGACAAAGACCGAGAAAGAGAAAGCAGTATGAGGGAAGAAGAAAGGAACATATGTCTGGTAGACGTCAGGAGCCGAGATGATGCAGTAAGAGCAAACATGAATGAACGTGGAAGAAGCAACACTTTTAAAAAAAAATCATGCTAACACGGAATACATAGAAAAAGTACACTGTGTTTTGACAGACAACAAAATGTTGATTACTGAATTGATGAACAACGTTTTAGCATAAGAAATGACAGTGCCGGAGTTCCTAAAAAAAATTGTGATTTTACCACGGGCCCGTAGTAACAATAGTTTGGGACAGAGGACGTATTAGTTATACATTTTTTATTACTTTCAGCTGAAGGGACTCAGCCAAGACAACTTTATTTTACACCAAACTCTCGGTTGAATGAGCTCTTACCGTCGTCACGGGCCCCCTATTCTAACCGAGACTCGCACAACCTAGTTATCGGGACTACAGCAACAAATAAAAATATGCTCGAGCCTTCCATCAAAATGACAGTAGACATTTCCAATACAGAGCTGCCCTCGCTGCACCAGGCCACCGACCATGGAACTGGGGTCGCACTTCCCACGACGCTGATGCAAAGCCACCAAACTTGTTGCCCTCTCCGTCCTCCACGACCACCAGCGACGGTCCCGCGCCCACGATCTGAGTGGCATGGCGACATGGGTACACCTTTGTCTTTTGATTGAACCAAAGTGATGCAATCATTGCTGATCCAAGGTGAACACAAGCCTATAATGATCCAATGTGAACACAATCCTATATGATACAACCTGAACACAATCCTATATTGATCCAACGTGAACACAATCCTATATTGATCCAACGTGAACACAATCCTATATTGATCCAAAGTGAACACAATCTAATATTGACCTAATGTGAACACAATTATATATTGACCCAATGTGAACACAAATATAAAATATAAAGCAAAAATGCATAAATTAATGAAGATATAAGATGGCCGTTCTGCAAGTCAAATGCAGAATAATCTTGAAATACCAAAACTTAATTCAAGAATTTCCAAAACAAAGAAATATATTTTCTCTGTGTTCAAAGCATCACGAAGACACGGATTTTATTACACTTAACAAACAAGAGCTCTAACAACAGGACCTGGAACACAAAACCAAAAATTGCCACACCAAAAACCGAAGAAAATCTTTTATTTTGAGTGGAAAAAGAGGTGGATAGCCTCCACGTTCCTCACCTGCTTCATGAAGAGGCTGAAGCTGTTGCCGTGCAAGTGGTTCGCGAAGAGCAGCCGCCACTGACACCGCAGCTGCTGTGGCAGTGCTGTGTTCAGCAGCAGCATTTCGGGCTTGCTCAGGTTAGGGTTCATATTCTGAACGCATCATGAAAATTTGTTATTTATTACACTTGTTATTATTTAAATATTGCTCAACAGAAACTGTGAAATACATGGGTGAGAAGTACCAAAGATTGGTGAAGAATGAATTTATATCAGTTTATTTCCAATAACAAACTGAAGAGCAACCAACCTCAGCGCAAGTTCTACAAGCAACACAGTTACTGCGAGCTCTGAACTACAACTATTTCACTAAATAAACCCTTAAACTGTTAGAAAAACAATAATCACTCTTTTGAAATTAGAATCTTTGTAATTTAACAAGCAACATTCTCCACACCTAGTGTGTTTACCCTGTTGTAGCACTTACAGTGGGACAGACAACTTCAGGAAAGAGGTAGGGTGGTAAGGTCATGGTGGGCAGCACCAGGAACCGCAAGACCGTGAGCTGCACCACAGCGTACACAGCTGCGTGCCCCTGCAGCCATCTCTCCAACGCCTCGCGGCTGATGACTGTGTTCGGCACTTCCATCGAGGTTGTCTGGGTAGGAAAAATAAATGCATTATTATGGAGTCTATTGGAAATATTATGATAATCTTCAGACACTTGAGGTGTCATGATCATGTGTCAAATTCAATCCAATGAGCATTATACTGATAAGGTCAACCAGTTTTCTTTGAACCGATCATACACAATGTGTTTCAAATAAATGTGTCTAACTTCAGTAGTACAAGTACTTAACACATTTTGTCAGCCTTGATTACAATTGAACAAAATTTTTACCCAGTTGTACTCTTGTTATTGTCCTGGGGAAGTGTTGTATTTTGTATTATTTTATACTGTAATTCACATAAATTTCTGTTAAGATTTTTTTCACTTTCGATTACATTATTAGTTTCCGCATGAAATGTGATCTAAAGAGACCAGCAAAAAGAAACAATTTAGTATAAACTAAAGAGAATAGGGTATGTGTGCACAGTGTGCGTTCCCACACAGGATCCCCTGCGTGAGAATGCAGCAAGTTTAAGGAAAATATCAAGTCAAGACAGAAGACGAAGAAAAACGAAAGTGCTAGTAAAAGTGTGAAAATTGAAAGAAGCAAAGTGGGCACAAATATAAAAATCTCAAAAGCTCATCAATACATAAAGTAATCTAAGTGTCCCCCTGGGTATGCCAATCCATGTGGCCCTCTAGATAGACAAAACTAACCTAACCCAATCGCCTATCTCAAGCCTTCTGAGCGGAACTTTTTTCAGTGCAGCTAACATAATCAAGAGAGAAAGTGCTATAGGTCGTTTAAACAAGTATAATTAGCTAACAATAAATTAAAGAAGTGAAGAGATATGGCCATTTTACATGAATAATAAATATAATAACCTACAAAAAAGACCATCTTGCCCTTACATAGCATTATTGTCAAATTATAGAATCAACTTTAAAACCAGTCAGACCAGATGTACCGTATGCCCTACTTCGGAGCGAGCAGCAGCCATCTCTTCCCAGTTGACTTGACTGAGTACACAAGCATCACACTTCACGCGATCAACACCGCAATTTCAGGGGAGTGATGAGCATATTCCCGCTTGTGTAGAGAAGCAGTTATAAATTACAGTGGCATCAGTTGATAAGTCATTCCATTTTCCTTGGAAAAGTAACATTCTTTACAACACCGGTTAATTAAGTAAATCCACCCTGCTCAGTGAAGGCTAACAGTATTTTTGCTTACCACACAACTTTTGAGAAAACATGAATTACCTTCTTGTGAGAAGCATCCCCAAAGAGGAGCGTGTGAAGCCACTCCCGTGCCACCCGACCGGTGCAGCCCTTGTCTGAATACAAGAAACTGATATCGGGACCCATGTCTGGTAGGCAGCAGTAGCTATCTATCATTTCTATCACAACCTGCAAGGATATAAATAAACATTGTTCGTGTCATTATTATTACTTCACTACCCTGAAATCAATTTTAAATCTGTTGTGAGTTAAGAGAATGACATATTCATCAGACATGAACAAAAAGTTTTAGAACGACTAATGAAAATCAATTCTTTGAAACAAATTACAGTTATTACAGATGCTGTGGATAATTTGCATTTAATGTTTTTGAGAGCTTCCAGGAAAATATTGAAAGAATATCTGCAGCAACCCCTTGATTATTGTGGATGCTACTCTCTACAAACCATCCCCAGCAGGGAAAAATGAGCAGAGTAAAATTAAGACTGGCTAAAGGGATTCATCAGTCTTGCTCTAGCCAATCAGTTTCTACTGCACAGATTTTCATCTATCATGGGGCTTCACAAAAGTAAGTAACATGTGATGGTTGAGAGATTGCCATATAGGTTTAAGCATAGTAAGCACATTAAAGGTTACTTTAGGAAAATTGAGCTGCACAACCAAAATCTAGACCAAAACACACTGTATACTGGTAATTTAAGAATGCTATGAAATTTAAGTATGAAACTTTCCAGTAGTCACTATTTATTGTTAATGATAATAAACAGAATTATTTCTTAGAAATTTCCACAAGCAGCAGTTACCATCAGTTCATTGAAGAACTGCTGGTAAAACTCACATAATTATCTAATGGGCATGGGAGCATTTTCTCTGATTACCTTAAAGAACTAATACAATGAGGTATCATGGTTAACAATGCTGAAGCTTGTGTTGCCTGCTCTGTATCTACGATATGCTCAGGAAAATGAAGAATTTTGATTACCTAACATTTCACAGTAATAATTAAACAGTTTTCTGAAGAAGCCATGCTAACTCATTACAGCATTTCAAAGTTAAAGAGTAATTTCATACACAGGGTGTAATTTGAGCACAATGCATTCTTTATTAGCCAAAATTTTAAAAAATGAGTGCATACATTTTTAGAAATTACAATCAACAGTTAATTGCTTAATTGCTTATATTACACCCTGTTCAGAAGCCAATTCTATGCATAAAAACATTCAAATCAATTCCTCAAGATCTAAATTACTTTGCAAGGAGAACAGTGATGGACATTCAAAAATACTTATGCAGAATGCCTATTAAAACTAAAAAGGATAACAGCTTTTCTAGACTGGAACAATGGAGAAAATAAGTAGCACCAGAAACTCAGTTGCTGTGTGAATCCTGGTCACCATTTACTTCTCTCAAAGATCTATGTAAACCTTTTCTTAATTTATTTTGTAAATGTAATTATAAGGTTAGGTTAATCAATAAATGAGAGCCAAGTTAAAAGCTTATCTATTTTATACCAAGCCTGCCAGACCTAGTGCTGCCATTCCATAACTAAATAAACCCAAATAACATATCTCACCTCCATGAGGTTGGTGGATGGAACACCAGCTTCAGAATTTCCAGCCAACAATGCTAGCGCATCAGCCTGTTGAGCATTTGTCTAGTTAGATTTTTTAAAGAGTTCGAGAAGAATGAAGAAAACTTTTCAATCAACAAGCTTTACACTTAAAAATGGTATCAATTTAAAACAGTTCACCATGCTATGCTTTTTTCATAGATTCACCAAAATATTGAATAGGAAAGGACACAAAACAAAAATTGTGCAGTTGAATATCTATAAATTTTCTTGTTATGGAGAGAGATTGCCCATTCATGAAGTCTGTTGATATGTAGTAATGGTAAAGGAAAGGATCATTCTCATTTGCTCATCAGTGACAACAGTTTCAACTATCACCCCAATTGATTAAACCTGGTTGCCGGGATCAGCATAATTTTTTTCAAGCTGATTTTTTACATCACCTGCTGTGATAATTCTCTCTGTAGCATACAGTAAAGTTTGAAGAAATCTTTTAGATTCAAAACTATGAATAGTGAGTTTCTAATACTATGTGAAAAAATAATTACTGCAATATCATAATATATTATAAAATATTTTCTGTGTATGGTTTTTATTTTCAACAAGTAGTTTTATATTATAATCAATAGCTCAAAAACCTATACAAAAATACAAACCTTAGTATAAAAAATATACCTGCACTGAAGGGTCTGGATTCAAGATCTCCATGATAGTAGGGAGAAGTTGTGGAATGGAGAACTTTGTAGTATTTGCAACTTCTTTGGCAGTAAATCGCTGAGGCCATTTGCTCAGGAGAGTAAAGTAAAGATCCGATAACTTCTCTCCACCCTCAGAACAAGACTTCACATGAAAAATAAACAGTTGGTGAGTAAACAAAAGCAAAATATTACAGCTGAAATGAACAATTAACCACAGAATGAAAAATTTGATACAACAAAAATGCAGATCATAATCAAACTAAAATTGTAAACTTCTGCTGAAATGAAAAGATAGAATTACATTGCCTGAATAGTAGTGACAGTAGCACAATAATGATCAACATTGCTGTAATGTAAAGATAAATGATGTAGAATATTATTTCCTTTCATTTTAAAGATGCAGATTTAAAACCAAGGCAGGTTGCAAGCAGGATAATGCAAAAAGTTCAAGCACTTTAGCACTAATATTAACAACTTATTTTTAGTTACCAGTAACCTAAAGGATAACAATTTTTGAACAACTCTACAAGGATTCATGTTTTCTAGATACATTTGCACTATTTAATAAGGAAGCAAAATATGCACCATTTTTGAAGAGATTTTGTTTTAATTTCATTACTTATATACTTAACTTTGAAAATCAATGGTGTACTCTGACTGTACAAGTCTTATAACTTACAAATGTCTACAAATGGCCAGCTAAGATAGGTACTCATACAAGGTACCCAACTATAACTCTACAATGCCATAAATATTATTAACAGAAATATAGACAATTGTGCTGTATGCTGCTCAGCCTTTTCAACAGCCAAACACTATGGTTAAATTTTATACCATTTGATTATAAGACAGTAGAGAGGCTATTCTTCTACTGGAAAATATTATAGTTACCACTATACCAGTAGTAAGAATTTTTTTTCAAATAAAGCAGTCTTTGATTTCTTCAGATAAAGAATTTTCTAAATTGAACTTGTGAATTTATAATTTCAATGGATATACAGCAATTCTTTTCTCATGGAACTATTTTCCTTCTGTATAAAATGTTATGGCTCTTTATGCATTTTGAAAGCTCATACCTACAGCTGAGACTTAACTTGAAGAAAAAGCAGAAATATTCTTTCATAAACTTGAGAAATTTCTAATCTTATTCAGCAAAAAATCTGCAAATACAAAAACAAGTATTAGCATATACATAGGATTTAATTAATGAAAGCAGCAAATCCAACTTGGAGATTGAAACATTAAACAAAAATATGTTCAAAAGCTCCCTTGCAATGATATTTATAAGGGATGAAACTATCAAAAGACTCGTACATAGAATTTATATGAGTATGTAGTATACTCAATTGGCATGAAAACTAGCAGGGATGATTAGGTTCTAACATTTATTACAAATATAGAAAATTTTAGTCATTTTGAATATTGTTGTAAGACAGCAAATTTTCAATTTCTTCTCTGAGGAGTTGCAGTTACACATAGATTTATTTTTTTCTTTTCTACACTGATGCATTCAACACAAGTCAGATGTCAGAACTGTGTTAATAAAATTAGTTCAAGTCTTTAATCTTTTCATAACCTTAATTTATTTCAGCAGAAATGACGAAATTGTAGGAATAAAAAGTAATTTTTCAGATCCATATTAAATTTCAATTACTATCTCGTAATGTGTTGACCACAGGGTGACACTGGTGGTTGTGCTGCCATAAGAATAATGTGTCAGTAGTCAACATGTCAATTATTTCAAATAAATATTTATAGCAGACATAGGTAAAAAAAAAAGCAAGGAAACCTAAAATTCCATGTATTAAAAATGATTAAGCACCATATCTGCTAGTGTTTGGAAGGCAAAATTATCAAGTTAAATTTTTATGCTAAAAAAATTATCTAAGATCACCCATTTTGACAGCATCCTTGCTTAAGGATGGTAAAAAAGTTTTACTACACATGTAAAAACCTTAGGCTTAGATCCTGCAATTTTAGTGAAGTTACATCATCTGGCCCCATAGTGGTTTGTGCTTACTAAAGTACAAAAAGCAATTCATAATGTATAATCATTAATATACTATCAACAGAAATTAAAAATTTAAAAACTAAGCTGAAAATGGGTTGAATGACTAACTACTAAATTGAAAATTAGATTAAAAATGCATGAATTCAAAATAATACAAAAATTTGGCAAAGATGTGACTATAGGCAAATTAGAAAATTCATATTCTTGACAGCTGTTGCCTATTACATTCATTTTAACTTTTGTTATTGGTACTGCTACAACAATTTTAGACCAGCCTATAAGATAGAGATAAAAATGATATATACAAACAATACAAAATATATTAGCTATCTACTTACCCCCAGAGTTGTATCCCATATATTTTCTTTATTAGCCATCAAACTGAATTCCTTATTTATGGCTTTTACTTCTTCCTCCAGAAGCCATGGAGTGGGTTTGGAAGAAGCTGCTGTGGGTGCATTTTTACTTCCATTGGCCCCCATAGCAAGCTTTAAGATATCAAAGAAAGTAGTATAAATAATTTGCACTTGCTAAAGCTCATTCAAAATTTTATTTACCTCTAAGAACATTTGAAAAGTCCATTTTCCATGACAAATAATGCAAAAAACATCACTCAAACAGACTATAATAATTGCTGCATAGAATTTTGACTTTCAATTTATAAAATGATTTTAGCTAAGATGTAGTTAAAATTTAGGCTTTTGTAACAGAATACTCCTTGAAAACATAGTATCTTATTTTCCCTATCTATTTTAAATGTCTTTTTGTGCATTTTGTCCATAATTTTTTTTTCTCTCTTTCCCTACATTCACCAATAAGAATTTGAGGTCTGACATAACATGGGCTGGCATTCCTTTCTCCAGGCCTAAAGTAACTTTACTTCCTTTATCTTTTCTTTTCAACCACTCATTTAAAACTATTATTCTACACTTTTTCTTTAGCAATCCAAATAGTATCATCCTTTTTGTTTGATATTTGTTACACTCCAGAAGTATGTGATTAACATTCTCACCTTCTGAGTCACAAACCTGGTATTTCTTACTTTTAGTTTCATTACACCTATAGGTTTTGCCATTCACATCTACTTTTTGATCTATCTTTGAATAACTGTTCACTTTTATAGTCATCTATCATAAAATGTTTCAGGTTTAGAACTTTTATGCATATGAACTAGTCAAATATTTTTTTTGTTTCTTCCTGCTCTCCACTTCTTTAATCTAATCTTTGGAACTTTCTTTTTTGATTCCATCTTCCATCTGGTTTCTTTCCAGTTCAAGAAGTCACAACTATTATTGAATATTTTCCATCCATTTATGACAATTCCTCTTAGTATTCTCAGACCCCACATGGTCTGGGGGTTGAATTTATGTATCTTTCATCAACATATGGTATCCCACTTACTCGCTCCATAAATCTACATGCTGATTTTTTTCACTCATCTACTTTCATCTATTTGATCAATCCTAATCTTGTAATTTTGACAACTCTCTTTCAAAATGTGCTTCATGCCATATCTCCTTTCATTATTTCTACAACTACATACTTGTTTCTCCTGGTAGTACTCTGCCTATTCTATCATACTTTTCATATCCTCCAATTGATTTTGTACTTGCACACTTACTGGTAATATATTTAATCCATACATTACATAGGGTTCTCCTATACCTTTCTTACCTATTTACTTTCTTTTGCTGTACTAGTGAATCTTCCATATCATTAATGTGAACTAACATTTTTTCTCAATAAGAGTTCCAGCCATTCCATCTTCATTCATTATCATTAGTAAGTGCTAGTACCTTCTTATACCCTAAATCATTTATCCTCCCAATGTCCACATTTAGTTCTCATCCAAATTACAATTTACAACAAATACTTTATTTAATGTGTCAGATTTTACTCTGAAATCTTTCCTAAATTCTGACACTGTATATAGTGTTAAAACTGTAGATTCTCTGCTCTCACGTATCACATTGTCTCCACACAACATATTAATTAAGATAATCTTTTCCTTTTTCAACATGTTTTACAATTGATCAGTAACACTGCCAACACTTCTCTGAACAACACAAGTAGCAATGAAAATACAATGTATCCTTGTCTACCTCTCTAACACTCTCTGCACATTCAGTTTTTATGTCACAAATTGAAAATTTTGCTTATTTACCTATATGCATGCTTCAATTTTATTAATATGGCCTTGCCTATTTTTACTATATACACATTTTTTCATCACCTGGACAATAACAGATTTGTGAACTCAATCATAGGTTTTTTTAATATCTAGAAAGGCTATGAATACACTTCAGTTTTTATCTCAAAATATTCAATCACTTTTCTTACAATAAACATATTGTCTTTCTCCCATCTATTTAATCTAAATCTATTCTATTCTTCGCAAATTATTTTGTCTCTTTTAATCTCTTTTTTTTTGTCTCTTTTAATCTTCTAAAAGTTGCAGATAAAATTTTGCTTATTATGGTCATCAATGCCAATGGAATAGTTTGCTAGCAATTTCTTTGGCTTTCTTACTCCCTTGTGCAGTAAAATATTTGATAAAGCAGCCATATTGTACAAAATTCATGGCAATTTTATCAACATCCAGAGTCATTGTTTTTTGTGCAAGCTAAGAATACTGATGGTTATATTTTGAAGATCTCTGTCCCCCAGTCCTATACAAACCTGCTACTACACTCTTTTCCATCTGCTACCCACCTGTGAAACTCTCTCCCTCAGCAGTACACCGATTCCTTGCTTTTTAGTCAGAAGTAGGGATATGGGTCTGCATTGCCTGAGGCTTTTTTAAAAACTGCTGGGTATCTACTAGAGTACTAGTATAAGTATTTCTCATAACATGGTTACAATAAACAACTTCATGTGGGATACTAATTGGCAATAGATTTTCTACAGTTATTAGAAAAAGAAGAACAATTATGTCATTCTAGCTTCTGGGCATTTGTTCCTCCTCCCACACCTTTCCATATGCCTCTTCTAACATTTCAATAATCTTTGGCCCTCTATTTTGGTAAAATTTGTACATTATGTTATCTTGTCCTGCTCCTTGGTATCTTTTAATTTCCTAATTATTTCTTTAATTTTGTGCACAGCCAATACTTTCTCATTTTTTAACTTTTCATCTACCTTAATAGCTAATGCTTTCAAATTTACTCACTAAAAATTTTCATTTAATATGAGATTTTTTTATTTATTTACAATTCCATGACCTACAAGTATTTCTTTAATATACTGGGTTTCATCTTCTTCCCTCCATTTCTCAGTTCTAAGACTACCCCTCCATCACTCTTGATCACTGCATTTATAATTCTTACTATTACAGGTTTTGTTTCTCAGACTTTACATACAAAATTGTATTCAGTTTCATACAACCTAATTTCCCTATTTAGGGTTTTTTTAACTTTTGCACTTTTTAACCTAAATCCTTTCATACCCTTTTGGCTTCATTTATTTCACCCATTCATCATATTAAAATAATTTTCTTTATACTGTCTAGCCAAATCACAATCTTTCTATTTATTATCTCTCTTTTTGAACCCTCCACTGATTCCACTAAAAGATGTTTTCTTGTGGGGGCTCCGTGGCGCACTAGTTAGCGAGATAGCCTTGCAGTTAAGTTAGCGTTCGACTCCCGGCTCAGGCATTGATTTTCACGTAACCACGGAATGCTTCCCTTGTAAAAGGAAGCTCAAACCTTGCATTCCTCAGGCATTGAAAACCCAACAGTAAAACGTGTTGGAATTAATAAAGGATCTTGTCACCTATTTGCCGGTTATCACGCATCACGCGCTGCGTCCTGGGAAGCTGCGCTTCTGACTATTGAGTTGAGTTCTTGCGTCTATAATGCTCTAGTTTTGCGGATATTTGGATTATGAACGAGGCGTCCGTCTAGTACTAAACTCAATGCTCTAATGAACTGATGCTACTGAGAGAGACTGTTGAGTGTTTACTGTTATAGCTGTGAAAAAGCCCCAAAATACGCTACGTAAAGGATTCAGGCTGTAAACATGAATGCCATATAAGTTGAAGATTTTATGAATGCGAATCTAAGCAATGATAGAATTTTTATTTCATGATTTAAGCAGTACAGTAAATGACCTGTACATCCAAGATTTTATGTATTTTTTTAAAATATTGTCAAGCCCCGGAGCTAAAAATTTAAATGCGTATAATAAATCTCATGAAGTATTAAAGGAGAAATTAAACGATAAACGATCGAACTGTACAAGTATTTGAAATCTGCGAACCATGGCCTACAAGTGCACACAAAGAATACAACTGTCGAGTGAAGTCAGCGTCGTCGGTGTACGTACTTGGTGTAAGAAAAATACTTGAGCCGAAAACGAATTTATTTCTTATTTCCACTTTTATTCTCATCCCATGCTCATGAGGCGAACGTGACTCAACTGAATTTGAATAAAGAAGCGAACGTCAATGCATGGAGGTTCAAATCTTGCTTGCTGAGGAACATTGCGATAGGTGTACTTGAAATGGTTATATGACCCAAGTAAAATAAACGAAATTGTGACTTTTTTGTCACGAGGCAATTCTCGAGACGCATTCCTCCAAATTACTGCAGAATGAAGTTACGCCAGGAATAAACAAAAAAAAATTTCGTAGAGCAAATTTGGGGTTGTATGAAAGTCATTTATAATCGAAGAAGCTCCGTGATATGGAAAAATCTTTGCTAACAAGAGGCAGGATTCAACAGAAATCTTTCCGAAAATGAAAGGCTTCAAGTTATAACAGAGAAAATAAAACAACTATCAGATAATTAAATGCTCAAATTAGACAGAAATGAAATTCTCCATTATCACAGCGGAAATTTATCCTACAACTATGAACTAAAAAATAACAAAACGCAAAGTAACTTAATATTAATGAAAATAATACAATGTGTCATCATCGGAAACAATTCGGCTTCCGATCTGCATGGACTCCAAATCAAGCCATTGTAAATCTTCAAACAGAGCTAATAATTCCACGAAAAATTGTAGGCTCGAATAATTTACAGCACATAAAAATAAAAAAATGGGCCTCAAAATCAGCAAACGCACCCAACAAATTATTTAACTTATAATTCGTGATACGTGTATACTTAAAATCCGTTTTTATGAGTAAAATAAGTCTATGAGATTCCGGTGTAAGAGTCAGCAGGACAAAAAATGCAAACCCTCAAGCAAGTATTGATCGCAATCGATGATCAACAAATGAAAACTTGCGAAAAAATTAAACGAACACTACATCACGTTAACGACCCTTGCGAAAGAAACATTTCAGCGTACATGTATGTACACCAGCGCAGGGCATTGCAAGTCGTGTTTCCGTGGCTTCTTCGGAGACGGGTCTCATCGACACGCCCTGCAAGTGTGTCGATGAGACTCACAGAGAGATGAGGCCCAAGGCGACACAGAGCAAGCCGCGGGCTTTGCGTTGGCTTACCGATCACAAACAATAAACTTTAACCGTATCTTGAATGAAAAAGGTAAAATTTATCTTTTTAAGCTTACAACTGCACTTCAGATCTTATACATCATAGAAGTGGACAATGCACGGTGCTCGCTCCTTGGGTTCTGCATGTGGGGGCCTTTGAGGCGCTATTAGGGGGGAGCTTGTGACCTTACATCGAAAGTCGTACTAGAGTTGAACGAAGTGACTCCGAGGAGAGGTGATTAAAAGAGTACGATGATACTGGTGAACGAAGTACGAGACCTAACTGAAAAACTAATGAACTAATCGTTTGCAAGCTGTGCCTGAAGGAGCTATATTTCCGGATGATACAAGAAAATTGTTCCTGCGCTTGAAGCATTCAGGATGAATTCATGATTTGGCCGAGAAAAGATTTCGTAATAAAATATAAAAACATACACAGCACGTATTCGTAAAAAACGCAATATTTCACATAACCTTAAACTAAAACGCCTCACTCAAGTGAGTCCTATATCGTAAAACCATACGATCAACATCGATGAACATTTTAGATTTTCCCTATAATCACGAAATCATTCGGTCAACATCAAAGAATATTTTAAATTTTCCGTCAAATCACGAAACCATTCGGTCAACATCGATGATCATTCTGGATTTTCAATTAAATCGTGAAACCACACGATCCCCACTCAACGACATTCATAGATTCCCAATAAAAAACACATAAAATATAGTCCTTATTCGAAAAAAGTAAAAAATTAACGACACGACATTTAATGTATAATACAATGACCACTCGATCATTATAGTAACTACGGTTCAAGAAACACTTCATTGGGGTAACACATAACACAAGTACATGTTTGTCGGTAATGAGATTTAGTTCTGCACATCAAGCTTAAAGCAAGCATGAGGCCTCGCAGTCAACACGACTATAAAATATTGTCAACACGACATTATAAAAACAATATTGATTTAATTAATTATTAATTTGTTAAGCGATGCTAATAAAATATACTCAGAAAGAAACAAATGATTATATCCTCTTTCTAAGGATTGAAAGGTGCTGAATTTTCAACCTGATTCAAAATAGAAATTCGAGTTATGAGATTCATTTTTAGTTCAAAGGAAATTTGAGACCACCTTTAAAATGTGGGATAGTCAGCTTCCTTATAAATTGCAATCACAAACGCGAACCTTGGCGTAGAATTGGATTGAGTTTCATGTTTACAGCAGATTGAAGATGCGTCCGTCGATGCTCACGTAAAGGTTTAAAGTACAGCGCACATAAAAATAAACCAACTGTCATTAGACGGTAGGTCACTAGACACACAGCGAACAAGCTTCCTGAACACGCTCCGACTTTAGCGTCATTCGCAATGGAACTTTCGACGCTACCGTGCCATATGTGTTCATTAAGTGTAAGAACTCAAATTCATTCACAGAATAAATTCGGAAAATATTTCCTGAAGAATGCACTTCATGAAAATAAAAAGCGATTCACCAACTTGCTACGAGAAGCAATATTTGCTTCTACTACACCAGCTATTCTGTAAAAAAACTAGAAGTTTCTAGGAAGTAAATTACCCATCAAGATGGCTTTCTTTGAAGGGACATTTCTTTTTCGAGAAGTGCTACGCAGAGAATACAACGATATAAACATGGAGAGCTGAGAGCAGATAACAAAGGCTAAGGCAGAAGAGAGTAGAGCGAGAGCTCCTGACGGCTTTAACTGAGAATACTTAATTCTTCAGAGTTGCATGGGCGCAGCAGAGTACTGGAGCGAACCATGAGTGAACCAGCAGACTTCAGCAACTCGAGGCACAAACCACGACCAAAACCAAACCAAATCCTGTAAATTGGAGAAACATGGATGACGCCACGGGTGCTACAAAATGAACCCTTGTAGCGCGCTGCACACCATCGTACGAACCGAATGGTACAGTAGTTATTTTTGCGATAGAAGAGCAGTTGACTTTGCACGCAGAAGTAGCTGCAGTCTCGTGCACCCTATTTGTAAGCAGACAGCAACTAGGTTTGTACGAGAAGGTGGCAGCAGCCTTCTGAAAAGATGCATTGGTTCTCCAGGGTTAAATGGACTGCACTAGAGCGGTGTTGAGCCTGGGTAACCACAGAGCAACACCCAGTGAGACGCGGTCCTACGGGTTTCCTTGTTCCCTAAACGGACCCTCACACCATCACTTCCAGGGGTGGAGAGCTACTTTGTCTAACGTTTCTAACAGTTAGATAAATAAAAGAAACTCAATCATTGACCTTTGAAGAAAGATTCATATTTTTTTGGAAAACTAAATGTAAATGAATCAACGTACGTATCTGAAAACGTCTGATATTTCTACGGAAATAATTAAGGGATTGATTAGAGATATAACCATCGTTATTTTCTCAGTTACTGCACCGTTTTCTGGTGTTATATTCTCTAAGTTATACTTCACCACGGCAACTGCCGGACAAAACTCTAAGAACATAAGCAGAGAGTCCGATAAAAATCGAAACATAGGTAGCACCAAAAACTAAAAGTTTTTACAGCATTTCAAGAAATGGAAGAAGCAAAAACTATGAACTAAACACTAGCTATTGTAACATCACAAGCACGCGTGAAGAAATGATTGATTTGGGAAACAGACGCTGGTCTCTCGTCAGCAGCAATAGCGTAGGAGAGCAGTAGAGCTGCTACACGCCCTCAAATAATCGAACAGCATCAGCGAGGAGAAGTCGAGAGCCATTGTGTTCAAAGTCGCTTTACTTCGTGGGGACATTCGTGAGCCAGCGAGAATCATAATACGTAAAGCAAAATTCCCAACAGCACAATTTCGACTCGTTAAAATTTTTTGTGTTCATTCTTTCTGAATGTAAAATAACCTTACGTTTTCTGTATTTGCCTTACGTATGTTAGTATATATTGTGGAATTGGAAACATCGCATTCCAATTGAAAATATTTTGCCTGAAAATTTAAAGGAAAAAAGGGATCCCTGATGAACAAAAAATATCTGACTGAAATGAAGGTCTGTGAGAAAGTACTCAAGCCAAACTACGTGAATAAAACTAAAGTCATGGCATGAGAATGAAATAAGGTAATTTGTTCCAGATGCAGTCGAGCAGAAGAGGCACGAGAATAAAATTAAGGCTATCTAGCAGCACCTCAGAAATACCGCCCTCAGAACTACACACTCATGTCTTTCATTGGAACTCGTCACGCTCATCACGACGAAGGCACGGAGATTAGTGTGCGAGCCCTTGAGGGGTCCCACCCAGCAAAAAATGCAGGCACCGCAACAGAATAGGCACGACGAACAAACTGGACGCTTCCTGCCCGATGATCGCAGGAATATTGCGCTCTTTGCTTCAGAAAGCAAGACCTTTACAATGCACTTAATAGGAACATGGATGAGAATACATACACCTAATACAAGACTATTAATTACAAAATAAAACGTTCAATACGCTCACTTGAGATCAATAAATATAATAACCTAATTCAACTAAACCTCAGCAACTGGTCGACGTTGTTGAACTTCAACTCATGACTTGAGAATCAGTTTTGTCTAAAAACGCCCCGGCGATCACGAGCCTCTGCCTGAGAGATGACTGATACGAAGCCGGCCAAGCACAGCAAGAGGAACAAATTCGGTCATGGCACAGAACTGCTGCTTAAAATCTGATGCTGCTTGGAAATGTCCTGCCTGCTGATGGTTCTGTCTCGCCGCGAGGAGCCTTTCGACCGAGAAATGGACGACAGATCTGACAGTTGGCGCTGCCTCGATCTGAGGAATTTTCTTCTGATTTTGTGCGAGTCGAGTCGGGCACACTGGGACGTAGGGATGCAAGCCCCTCTGTGCAGCACTGTAGGGTATGGGCAGTAGCACCCAGGCCTGCAGCGTCGCGTGTGACAGTCGGGGTTGGGGTAGGGGTTGCGGCAGGTGGGGCGGCAGGCTGGGGCGCACTCCATGTACTCGGCTCCTCTCGGACACTCTATGCCTGAGGCGTGAAACACACTTCGTCAATGGGGGCGAGGGCAAATAGAGTGAATGGGGCCGGAAATGAAATTAAATTATTGTACATACAATAATATAAGCCACAGATGGAAAGATTGAAACGAGTAAAGCACTTCAGTACAATTAACGATTCACTCTAATAATGAGAACCATAAAAATAAATGTAATTCAGAGTCGCACTCGGGTCCTTGGTGATCCTGAAGCGAGATATTGTCGCCAAAATTTTTTTGGCAATTTTCTTACACAGGAAAAACGTTGGCCCAATAAAAGACAAACAAGCATCAGAGTAACAGATTTAGGAGAGCGAAGTGAAATCAGTATTTCATGTGCGTAAACTAGCCCACTGGCAACACTGCCAAAAACTGTGAACAGAGAGTATATCCGAGGAATTATTGAAACCTTGCAATCCTTAGAATTGGATGAGCTTTGGCTAAAGACACAATGAAACATCTTATTTACACGTTGAAGCTTATAAGTTTAATTTTCTGTAGTGATAAATGTGAGGTTTTCAGAGTCCATTACGCTTGAAGAAGTCTGAGTTTGTGGCTGTAGAAATGAACGCCGGATGCATGGAAAGCTTATTCATTAAATGATGGTTCCGCATTGAAAAATTAGAAAGATAACAAGAAAAAAATCCTACATTCTAGCATGCGAAGGTATCCCATATATAATCAATCCGATATAAATTCTTTACAAATATTTCTGCATTATCAAGTTAGGTTTTTAATGTAATCCGTATTAAAATAATAGTTCAGTTAAGAGGTAAATAATAATGAAATAATGCTATTGATGGCAAGAACAACCTTCACTCGCTTCAGTCGCATCACTCTCTCACTCAGCTCTGCCAACCTATCAGCGCACTCGTTGAATTTTGAACCATTTCAAAACTCCGTTCTTTTCTCGTCAAAATTCGCCAGCAATATTTCATCAGTAGGAAAACTACCTTAATTTTCAAAGGACGTTAATGAAATTTCTGTTTTCATGAATATCGGTCAAATATGGATTTCATATGGATTTTAGAACCCACTTTCATAAGAATGTTGCTGGCTATTCGTAAAAAGCTAAATCTAGCCTAATTGCATACAAACATAAGGCTTCCACATTCTTGTGGTAGAAAAGTAGATGTAGCCTAATTTCCAAAATAGTTCAGTCTGTAAAGGGTCAAAAAACTAAACGGAGATGAATTAAAAGAAAATATAAAAACACGTTCCAGTAGTCCTAAGAAGCGACGTGCTCTCACCGCCACATTTGGTGGAGTTCCTCCAGGCAGGGATGGGCCCGCCGAGCCGTTGGCACTCCCGAGCGTATGCCATGAGGGCGTTGCAGTGGCACTGTCGCTCGCCGCTACACCGACACATGTCCTCCACACATGCTCTGCACATGTGCACACACACACACAGCTGTCAGTAATGTGAGACATTGTGTCCTTGTAATGATAAGTTTTATGGTAAATATAATGTGGTGTTTGCAATAATGATGCTGTGTTTGAGGAGGCTTTGTGTGTTATGGTAAACAAAAAGTTAGTGCGAATAGCGTGTGTTCAGGTGTGGAGTGAATTAAAAAAATATAAAAATACGGCAGATTCAAATGAAGTAACCAGCGCTGAATAAAACATTTTGTGAATTGAAAAATGTAATAATGTAATCCTTGTACAATCAGTAGGTCCAGAAAAAACTACGAGAAGAAAACAAAGTCTAGAAATTAAATTCTGTATTCAGGGCCAGAAACTCGCGCGAATTGCAATGAGAGCGATACAGTCGGCAAAAAAATTTTAAAAAGGGAATGGAGACCATAGTCTCCATTTAAGAAGCCCACCCCACTCACTGGTAGAAAGGCAGTGGGGGCAGGAGGGCGTGACAGGAGGTGAGGTCGGATGCATTGACGGAGGCGCAGCGCTGCACGGCCGCGTCGCTGGGGCTCGAGCAGAAGGCCAGCCTCTGCTCTCGGCTGCGGGGGCTCTGCACTCACACACACAGCGCCGCCTGTCATTGAGCTTAGATCATGGTCTATGAGCTTGGTTGGAGGCATATATTACCGAGAAAAAGCTTTTGAGGCGGTCGTCTCTACACTGCACTGCTCGTCACTGTTTTTAACTACTGGTCCTTAGACTAGATTTAACCCTCTGCCGACTAAATCCTTTCGGAGATAAGGCTACGATTAATTTTAGATGTAAAACTAGCAGAGGCCTCAGGCACAGATACAATAAGGCTTGATTTAGCCTTTTGCAAAAAATAGCAGCATCCTCATGAAACTGGATATGAAATCCATATAGACGGCAAAGGGTTTGGACATCCTTGACGGTGAAAATGCTCGTGAGGCATTCTTCACCTGATCTTCAGTAGTAGTAGTAGCAATAGCAGTAGTAATAAGGATAGTAGCGCTTCTGTAACTCTCACTATCTCACACCAAAAGAGAAGGGACCATTAGTATGGACTTTGGAGAGAGGGGAATCTATGCACAAGGTGTGTTCCCACACAAGATCCCCTGCGTATAGAAACAGCAAGTTAAAAAGTTAGAGGAAGAAAATATTAGAAATGATCAGCGAAGAAGTCCTGAAAATGGAAAGGAGCAAAGTGGGGACGAAAGATAGAAGTTCCAAAGGCCTAGCTAAAACAAAGGAAACCTAACAGAGTCCCTCCTGGAGACGCTACTCCCAATAGCATAGAATACACAAACCTAACTAACCTAACCCTATTGCCTATGGCCATCCTATGCCCCCTGAGGGGTGTTTCCAGGCAGAACAAACTTTTCGGTCATAACAGTTCAACACATACAGGCGAGATGGAACTGCATCTGACCTAAATAATACTCTCCTCACCGTGAAATAATGAGGTAGAAACATGATTATTTGGGGTTGCTTTGCATTCAGTGGAACAGAAACATCAGAAAAAGTCGAAGGAGGAGTGAATAGTGGTAAGTATCGAAAAACATCATACGCAAATTCGAGGTAATCAGGGGAGAAACTAGAGCATGGGAATGAATATTTGTTCCAACATGACAATGATCCTAAACATGCTGCCAAAGCACTCCAAAGAATGCTCGAAAAATAAAATTTTCGTACATTGCCATAATCTAGCTAATCAAATTATTTAAATTCTTCAAAAAAATTTAGAGACAACTTACAATTCGAATCCATGAAAAGGGAGTGGCAAATTTCAATGAATTGATTTGTCATATAGAAATGGGTCAGTATTCATAGCTAAATTTTCCCAAGATATAATAATTACTCACAAAAACCGTTTAAAAGCAGTTATAAGTAATAAAGAAAGTTTGAGTAAATAAAAGTTATATTTACCTGCTAATAATTATATTCTTGTGTTTATTTACGTCTGTCGTTGCTTATACTATACTTTGAACGAATTTCACGGCTCTATTTTGTTGAAAACTGCTATGAAATAAAATTCTTCAACTCTTCAAACACCTGTTTCTCCTGACTGCAGTCCACGCACGGTAGTGACCTGGACTCGACGCCTCGCATTAGCCCAGTTTTCAGAAATTCATCCAAAAGAGTTCTGAACGCATGCGCGCCGAGATCTGCCTGCTTCACCTCAAGCGTTCTGATCACTGACCTCCCTGACAGTGTCTATCAGCGACAGTGCCTGTCAGCGACAGTGTCTGTCAGCGACAGTGTCTGCCAGCGATAGTGTCTGTCAACGATAGTGTCTGTCAGCGACAGTGCCTGTCAGCGACAGTGCCTGTCNCGACAGTGTCTGTCAGCGACAGTGTCTGTCAGCGACAGTGTCTGTCAGCAACAGTGCCGCTCTATCAGAGAGTGTCTAGGATCCACCTGCACCACCTCAGCCGTTGGGACCACTCACCTCCCTGACAGTGATGCGCTCTTTCTTGGAGCAGCGACCGCGAGCCCAACTCCTGGCCACTTCAGCAATAGTCAACTCGGCAGGCTTCTTCTCACGCGAGCCTCCAGGCCGCGCCATGTCGTCGCTGTGGTCGCCGTTGAAGTTGCCGCACAGCCCGCACGTCTTGTTCTGCCACTCGGGCCCCAGCACCAACTCAATGTAGCTCTCGCCGTCCCACAGCAACTGCAGGCCTGAAGTCAAACGGAAATGTGTTTATTTGACGCAGTCAATCGAACGCAAGTGAAGCGTGTTAAAAATATCATAATTAAGATGTATGCGCGTGAGCTAGTTTAGCATTCTTTTGGTAGGAGAAGAGATGGCGTTTTTAGATTATCGCACACCTGATATGAAACGGAAATGTTCTTTTAATGTTTGATAAACTGTGCACATGAAAAAGTTTTAAGTACATAATAGCCCTGATATTTATGAATGTGGCTAGTTTAAAATTATCTCAGTAGAGGAAAAATAATGGTGTTCTCAAATTATGGCTGGCGTGAACTGAAATTGCAATGCTTTAATATTGAATCAATTGAAAGGAAATCGATCGTGTTGGAAGCACTGTAATTCTAAAGTGTGACCATGAGGCGAGTTTGAGATCAAATTAATGCAGAAATAAAAATGTTTCTTGAATTATTTCAAGCTCGAAGTCAAATTAATTTTTTTTTTAATATTGAATCAAGAACGAAAAGAAATGTGCAAGTGTCACGCAATTTCTGATGTATGTGGACGTGGCTTCTTTCGAATTGAATTCATGCCGGACGAACGCACGAGTATTTATCATCTTTGTGCAACTACAAGTGCATTTCGTAGTTAAAAAAATTGTACGTTCAAATAATGCTACGACTTGAATCATCTCGCACAAAAATATACTTTATGGGAAACCTCCACCGTAGCAGTGGAAACCACCAGCTCATTCGATGGAAAATAAAGTCAGAATCGGGTGCGTTTAATATACTTCTTATTGAAAGAAATGCATAATTAAATAAGAAATTTTCACACAGAGAGGTCGTGCCAAGGGACGGCACTAAACAAAAATGAAAAGTGAAGAAATAAAACTCCATACAGAGAGGCCGTACCCAAGGAGGTGTTGAGCTGTATGCCGTGCCCTTGTTTCTCCAGAATAAGCACATCGCGGTGGTTGTATGGCAGACGAACTCGACTGCCATTTACTTTGGTCTTGCGGGACACCATCATGGTTACCTGCGGCATAACAACAGACAAATATTATGCAGCGTCTTTATTGAGACAAGGGAAGTCCATGTCATCAGAGCCCAGTGTCGTGATGGTTCGGAGTTGTGCGTGTGGCCATCTGGTGATAGCGCACCGAATTGCGGTGCGTTGAATTGCGTTCACACAGCAAGCAACACGCATTTATGCAATATGTATCTGCTGAGCAATGGAAAAAAACGGAACATGGCAATTTTCCATCACAATTTCAATCTCTTTGGTTCAATCATAAATTTCTACAACAAATTTTCGTCCAAAGCGGATGGTAGGAATGATTCTATAGAAGGTAACGCTCTCCTGATGTACCAGGTGCTGACCCCATAAAAAATACTATGTGAAGTGCTCACATAGACGAGTGCGTGTGCTCACCTTCATTTTGTATCCATCGAGGTGGAGCTTGAGGATGAGGGAGCGCATGAAGGGCAGCACGGAGTTGGCGCTGTGAGGGTGGTTGATGATCTTCAGTTGAAACCTGCTGCGACGGCTGCAGTCTTTCGCGAGCGTGTACTTGCAGTCACCCTGCTCGGTACACGAAAGATAAATTATTATTATTATTATAATTATTACTGGTTAGCTAAAAGCTCCCTAGCCACACCAAAGGCGATCACAATAGAGTGAGAAGAAAGAATCATTTAGTATGAACTTTAGAAAACGGGGAATTCATGCGCTTGTGTGTTCCCACACAAGATTCCCTGCACATAGGAACAACAGTTAAGAAAGATGAGAAAGAAAAGACAAATAAGAATAGCGAAAAAGTATGAAAATTGAAAGAAACAAAGGGGGCATGAAAGATAAAAGTCCCGAAGGCCTATTTATAGCTGAGGCAGCCTAACAATGCTCCCCTATGGTCGCCAGTCCCCAAAGCATAGGATAGACAAACCTAACCTAACCCTTTTGTCTATGGCCTATCCAATGACCCCTGAGGAGACACCACAGACAACGATATCGTACGAGAGAGAAGCAGGCATCAAAACAGCGGTGGAAGGATACAGCGAAGATTATTTATAGATCACCATTTTCAAAGCAATAGATTTCTCAAAGCAATATTTTATAATTCAAAGAAATATGATGGCTGCTTCAACTAATACCGTAGAAATACTCTGCTGTTTTCGAATGTTATATAAATAATTTTTCTACCATTGAAATGTTTGAAAATGTAGAAAGAAAAAATATAAAGTAAACACAAACAAATTCATAGCTCATTATTTGGTTGATGTATCACTCCACCATATGTGAAATAAAACTGTTGCCCACAAGAACATCAAAAATTTAGGCTTCCGCAACGTGCAATAGGATTTGACCGAATGGTTTACCTCACCACTAACTTGTGCCAGTTGGATTGAAAAATGCTCCCGAGAAGTCTTGCTACCGTAAAACGTGAAATAAAAGTAGCAAAATGCTTTGAGAAACGATGAGAAATCTGCAATAAATAAAAATTTATGAATTGAATGCAACATGCGTAAGGGCTTGGAAGGCCTTTAAGGAGTGCAGACGTTTATTACCAGTTTCATAAAAGAGCTCTGAAACTGTGCAAGTTATTATATTCTAAAACCGCGGAAACAATGTTTCAAACTTGAAAAACCTAACTAACGTTCAAACTAACTTTAAACTAACATTTCCAAGCCGTTAAAAATGACAGTAGGTCTCGAGTTAAATAAGGTCATTTCCTGTAGCACTGATACGGACTGCCTACTCTGACAGTCTCCCTGATTAGGAATACGGACCCGAGAATCTGGACCCGGGAATTTTCACCTAATACCTAAATGCGTAAATAAATGGTTGCACAAAAAGAAATATGGGTGGTGTATAAAACTTGCGTAACATACACCATAGAGATGTCATGTTATGAAAAAAGGTAAAAATGAAGATTTTAGGGTTTCATAGTGCCCGTTTAACCATTTATGTATTTTAACACAAAATAAAAATAAAAAATAATAACACAGGAGGTCCCTGCTGACGTGCACGCAGGTACGACGCTCGCAGGCGTACCTGGAAGTCGTAGTGGAGCCCGTCGAAGGTGCGGTAGTGGGGCATCCCGAAGGCGAGGCATGCTCCTTTCTGGGGCACGCACCGGGGGCAGCACGACTCGGGGTCCTCCTCCAGCTGGGGCACGGGAGGGGGAGTGAGTGGGGGATAATTTGTGACATCACTAGTACGCGTGCGTAGCAGGCAAGAAAAACATATATTTACATTGCAATTGTGGCGGGTGGTTAACTTTTAATATTAGACTAAATAACGACAATCAAATGACACCGTAACCGAGTCTTTAAAATTTCATTAATTTACGTTTCAAACAAAAGAACAAAAATTCACTACGGAAATTAATACGCGTGAACCGCATTGACTCAAAAGAAGGAAAACCGATATTAAAGTCGGGGCTCCAAAAAATGTCATTTATCTTAACATTATTACAACTTAAAATCAATTAATTTGAGATAACTTTGCCATGGTACTCTTTAAGACCTTTTCCTACAGTTTCATCGGTGCTTGCTTCGATCAAATTCAGTAAATATTTATTAACTTCTTTTGAAATGCACATACTTCATAAAAATAAAGTAAAAGAGTAGGTTAAGCCCTTACATTATTGCAAGTGTTTCGTTCGCCATTATTCGTTCTAAGTTCGACAGCTGTGCAAGAAGAGAAAATAAGAAGAGGAGAAACATACTGAGGTGGTGCCTCACTGACGACATTCTGTACAGCTTTTGAAAAACTCGAGCGGAAACCGTTTTACTCGACGTTTGAAAACGCGCAGAAATTTCTAATAAAAACTCTGAATGAAACTTTGACACGTACTTACATGAATATAATTCCATACTTTTCTAATGGTAATCGCATTAAAGCAAGTTTCTTAGCATCCATAGCACTTTGTCGGGAGGCTTGCTCTTAAGTAACCACTGTGTACTAAAAGACTCTTTTTTCCACTACAGAACAGACGACAGGCTGTTGTAACCAACGGAAATGCTTCTCTTTTGCTCCGCGCATCCAGAGAACTATAATGTGCGAGAGTATTTTGGAGCTAACCTTTTGTCCGAGCGGACACGAGTCCTGGTTGGGGCAGGGGTCCGCGTGGCACGTCACTTGGCCGTGCTCGCACGAGCACGTGGCGCACTCGCCACGATTCCACGTGTCCCCGTGTTCGTAGGTCGCGCCCCTGTACGCGCACGCCACCGACATTTGAGGCACCGCACACACGGGGCAACAGTCACCGTCCTTCGCGAGTTTCTGTTGGAGACAAAAGTCGAATTTATTTTGATAACAGCCATTGTTTTGAAGCACATTCAAATAGGACAATAGACAGCGAAGCATGACAGAGTTTGGACACCTTAACTTTGTCATATTAAGCATTTTGTTATATTGAAAGGTTGATCATGTGGAGAGGTTGGTCATGTGGAGCGGTTGGTCATGTGGAGCGGTTGGTCATGTGGAGCGGTTGGTCATATTATACGGAATCGACTGCGTATTAATTTGCTAAGCTTGTTTTTGCATCTTTAGAAAGTCCCTGCCAACTTAGAAATTTTCTACCACAATAGAAAGTTCACGCCACGTTAGAAAGTCCCCGTCACGTTATGTAGAAAGTCCCTGCCACGTTAGTGCGTCCTGACCTGGTACTGCACGGGGCACGTGAGAGCAGGGCACGTGCGTCTGGTGCACGTCACTTTGCTGTTGATGCACGTACACACAGTGCACGAGTCGTTGTAGGTGTTCGTGGTGCCGTTGGCCTGCACAAAGTTGCCCAGCAGGCAGTAGCCCAGGGGGTGGTTCAGCAAGGGCCCCCGATGTCCTGTAAAAGAGCGGCGTGCTCAAGTCATGCGATGTTGGTGAGGGCAACTTGCCTTCTATGCGTCATACTCGGCCCATTTACAAAAAAAATATTGGTTTATCTACATGCCATCTTTTGAATTGTGATTGATCTTTAAGGTAGGGCAATTTGTTGGAAATTTGTATCAACTTATAATCTAAAAACTATGCTTGATGTGCAAGGTAGGACGATTAGTAGGAAACCTATATGTAATCTATTAAAGAGCGTCTGACATGCCACTGCGAAATAACACGGCGACTCGACCCCGTTTTCAATGCGCACCAGTTGCCAAGCTTGCAGCGAGCGCAGGCACGGACGCTGATGAGACAATATTCCTACAAATGGCTTTCTTGAAATTGGATTACAAACGTGAATCTTTACAATGTCAAATTTATTCATCAACCGATTTTTAGACAAATTTCTTTACAAAACAACCATGTTATGTTATATTGGTATAGCTAAGGCATACTTAATATTTCCAAAACTCGTGCCAGCATAACGGAAAGTGGCAGTAAATCACAAAATCGACGACCGTAAATTTCTGTTACCTTGATCACCCAGAAATGATAGGTTATCACATCTACCCTGAATGACACGGCTGAATACGTCGACGGTATAAAAAAAGGTAAATAAAATCATTTGAGCCACTTGTTTTTCTCGGGGAATGTAAGAGCTGTAATGAAAGTCAGTCTGGAACAAAGTTAATTATTTTAAATACAAATACAAAAACTAAGAAGACATAGATATACCAATGCTTGGTAAAACGTGCTGACACTTATCTCGAAAAACGGTAAAATCCGCAATGCATGGAATGAAATGACTAGCTAACTACTTTCTCTCACCGTATCAGTGTGCTCATCTTCATTACTGTGATCAAGGACACGTTCTGCCGAGCCGTGTTGGAACAGATGTTATACCCTGTTCTCCAGCTCTAAGTTATATTTTTATAACTATGGGCGTAAATCTTCGACGTTATAAAGCAAAACCAATGACAACACCTGATACAACATGTGAAAAATTCTTTTTCGCAATTGAACCATTGTCTTTTTGGACATACAAGTACGTCTATGAACGCATTCCTAGCAACAGAACTGTGCATAGGAGAACACGGATTCACGATTTTGAAGTGTACAGAGTCCAAAAAATGTACTACTTTTTTTGTAATTCCATAATTTTGAAATAAAATAATCGCACATGCGCGCAAATTACCAGCTGGTGCCATATTATTTATATTTGATTTAATAGTCATGCCACATTTCCGCATGAGATTAGCAAGTGTAACCCTCTTTGTTTCACAATTATTGAATTTCAAATGGCGAGTCCATTTTCGTGGAGACCCCTCTGTACACAGACGGTTTGAAAAATTCCAGACGCTAACATTACATTCCTTCTTCTAGGAAGGAAAAGAAAGAGCCTCTCACCAACGCAGTGGGGGCAGCAGTGCCCAGGAAGCTTTTCGATCTTGTTAGGCGGGCACGAGAGGACTGGGCAGGACACTTTGGAGCAGACGAGGCTGCTGTGAGTGCACCTGCACGTGATGCACGGGTCCGTGCTCACACTCGCCGTCTCCCCAGACAGCAGACTGCGGCCCTCCACACGGCACCCTGGGCAGATTAGGTGGCCTAGCCTCAATGTGTGGCATCCGAAAGCAGATACGGTTTCTGGTCCGAGTTATGTATGAATAATCGTGGTTTTTAAGCTGAGTTGTGTATAAGTCAGCATGGGCTTTACGCTAAGTTGTGGGTGAACAAAAAGGGCTTCTGTCACAGGTTATGTTTAAACAGATATGGCTTTTGTTACTGGTTTTCTTTACATAGATATGGCCTTTGGTGTCGGTTATACGTAAATAAACTTGGCTTCTGGTCCAGGTTATGTGTAAATTAACATGGCTTCTGGTTTGTGTTATATATAAACAGACACGGTCTTAGTCTATTGCTAAATAGACGTGTTCTTTGATCCAGGTTTTGTCTAAGCCATGTGGCCTTTGGCCTGAGTCACTCGTAAACAAACATGGTTTCTCGTCCAAGTTTTGTACACAAATTAAAGAGCAATAGAAATAGACGTTGTACACATGGCAATGAAGAAGAAGTCGTACATAAATAGTGACGACAGCTAAAACTTTGTTGGATTGGGTGTAGCGACACTCCACACAGACGCCTCACTACAGGAACACTTCACACAGACGCCTCACTACAGCGACACTCCACACGGACGCCTCACTACAGCGACACTTCACACAGACGCCTCACTACAGCGACACTCCACACAGACGCCTCACTACAGTGATACTCCACACTCCTGCTTCTGAAAACGGAATCTGATCTCAGTTTAGAAAACTGGTTAAGCTAAAGCTGAGGTTAATGAAATGCGATCTTATTTACACACGAGTGTGCGCGAAATACGATCCTAATTACACGTGAGAGTGTGCGCAGAGCACACGCACAAAAAGAAAGGATTTAAAAAAATATATAGCAGTTTTTGAACAGCATTCACACTTGGGAGTTTTTTTCTACCGTACAAGAATAGTTTACACTCATCTAAGTGTAAACCATTCTTTCTTTTTCACACCTGTATCAAATATTGAAGTGATAAACTGTATTAAT
>VOMN01111258.1:0-22582 GCA_014899125.1 Orchestia grillus
CATTAGTGAATAGTTAAAGTTTTACCCAACATAATCCAGTAACAATTACGTTTACACGCGTGGTACTAACTCCAGCTCCTCAACGCTGTCCTCTTGGGAATGTCCAGAACAGTCGAGCGGTTGTAAGAGAACATACGTTCAGACTATGTACGTAGGTACAATATTCAATTCGTTACGAGTATGTGTGCATAGAGTACGTTTCATTTTTAATTTTGTATTTCATTTAAGCTGTTTAAGCTGTTGAGCGCTATTAATAATTAAAGCTAGCGTTGTATCGTTTTATCTTTTCCTTCACTCAGTCATTGCGCCATTGACGCAACGAGAGACTGTAGCGAGGAGGCAAGCGAAGGAAGCGTTACAGCTAAATGGCAGCATCCGTAACGGCAGCGAATACTTTCAAGTCATTCACGCATTATATGCTAACTTGATATATTTTATTACTGTCTGCCCAGCTATGAGTTGGAAAACCAACGAAACCCTTTTCTTCTTCTTTTTCTCCGAAATCTTTTTCTTACATGCAGGAATCCAACGAGATCCTTCTCGCTCGCACGTACGCATGTACGCAAGCCATGTGTAGTCTGCTCGCTCACTGCATCGTGTTCTATTCTCAACGCAGAGGCCTAATTGGGTTCCTATGTTCTTCAAAAACGAATGCTGTGGCGATAATTTAGCGCCCAACTGTAGCGTAATTCTACACAGAGAAGAAAATTTAGCATCGAATTAATGGTGGCCATGTGCGAACACTTAACCTTCATTAGAGCGTCCGCTTCTGGGTCGTTTATTCTGCTTTGTGGGTACAAATGAAAGTAATTCTATTTTTTGAATAAACGCTCGCTCGTGAGAATGGAAAAATTAGATTAGTAATAGATACATACATCCTTGAAATGCGGCCACAAAATGTACAGTACGAACTTAATGGTACGCGAATTTTGTTTCGCAACTTATTGATTCGCAACTTTGTATTTGTTTCAACAAAAATTGTACCCGACGACGTGTACGATCAAATGGATCTCAATGTAAACAAGTTGCATTTGAGCTACTGCATAAAATGGGCCATCTGCAATGCTTACCATGTTGGATTACTGGAAAAAAATGAAGGTTGATTTGAATCTGTTGGTTAGGAAGTTTTGATATCACGGATGGCAAGGCTCGGTGAGGCACACATGTACTTCTGGAACTCGGTTTATAAGAAAATTGTATACAAGTTCTAGTAAAAAAGAGGTGATAGGTACAAAATTGTGTTGAAATCTTAAGTGTAAGAGAAAAGAGGCAGTCCTGCTAGGATGACTCTGGTTATTACCTTAGTGCTTTTGAGAAGTAACTGTACCTTCGAAATATGTCTAATGTTACAAATTGTTAAGCTTTCCATAATTCACGAGAACAGCAACTGTTGAGCCGACCATTCTTTGAATGTGGCAACATCATTTCTTGCCTGCACAGTCGTCATTACAGGACCAAATTGAACAGTTTTAAGAATTACATGAAAATATCCGCGAATTATACCGGCATCACAGAAAGCACTATTTTGAGAGCCGCTAAACCAGCTGTAGAGGGGCAGTAACACGAGCTGGTCGCTGCTCTGTAGAGCGTGCCAGGCGGAGCGTCTCGTCCTGGTGTTTGCGAGGGTACAAGTATAGCTCCTGTGATGAAGAATGTTCTGTCTGGTTTCCCCTCCACCTCTGTTTTGTGAGCTACTACGGAAAAAATCTCTCTTGGCGTCTAAGGAGCTTTTCCTAAAGCATTCTGTGTGAGCTGTAGGGTTGGAGAAGCTTTATAAAATTAGTAGTAAAAACTACAAGATGTACTGAATTCACCATGATGAATTAGAGAAATGATTTATGAGTAGAGCTATGTGTCGTTGAAAGAATACAGAACACTCAGAATTAAAAACTTTCTGTTAGTTCTTTGACGTGTATTACTCAACTTCTGCGTTGAAAAGTCTCGTCAGACTTTGTGACGAGCTCGCGTTGAGTAGAGAGGGCGATTACTCCGTGCTGGTCTAGTGACACAGACGATCAGAGCGTATACCTATGCACGGAGGTACATATGCGGTAGCAAGAGAAGTAGGGAGTCTTTTCTTCTGGCAGTTACGTATGCTCGTACTCTTATGAAAACGATACCAATTTGATCGAGGGTAAAATTTCAGGTTGTAAAGGTATACTTTAAAAGAAGGGAGTTGTTAACCTGTTCAACTGCAGAGGAGCAAAAATGTCAGAGGTTTTTGTTCTCTGCTAAAACTTTTTTCTGTCTACCCTTCGCTTGCCCTTCCGGACCAGGGTACACCTGCGATGTCGCGGGACATCGCTGGACAACTTTGTGATCAAAGTATATCCCTTATGGACAGCTGTCTAATTTATTGAATCACCTAATTTCATTCAGCGTACATAACATCCTGCTAGTTTTAGAAATCAGAGTTCGTAAATGTTGAAGTAAAACCATTTGCTGGTCTTCTTTTTGGTTACCTGTAAAGATTCCAGGCAGCCCGAGAAATCAGATCGTGCCCTAATTAACAACTTGAACTCGAAGTGAAATTCATTCGACAACGAACAAAACGGCACACTTGAAAATGTTGTGACATTTCAACCGATAAATAATTAACATTTTGACAATGTAAACATCACGCGAGAGATTGTATAATCATTTGATTCAATATACAAAGCCATGATTCGTGCTTCAAAATAAGAACTCAATCAATTGTGAGACACTTGAGACTTGCGGCAGAAAGCTAAGCCTTCTCACGTAAAAGTGGCTGGAATATGGACGATTACCTCTCGAAAACTGTTTAAAAAGCAGATAAGTATGCTATTGTTCAAATTCTTAAACATCCTACACCATGGATTTTACTTTTATAACTAGACCTCTATCAATAGCCAGATGTCTTGAAGATGACGACCATTGTTGTAGTAAAATTGTCCGTAAAAATTCCTTTATAACAATTCACTGAGCGGGAATGTCAAACGGATTGTTATAGGCGAGCGAGACAACTATTTTTAACTCGGAATATATCAAGGTTGTTTGACGGTCAATTCTGCGCTAGAGCGACGCTATGAAGCTTTTGCAGGTGCGCATTACCTCTTTGCTAGACGTACTGGGCCCCGACGGCCGCTGGAGCCATTCTCGGGTTGCCAACGATTCTCATGACGTCGAGACACACCTCATTTATGACCATCAGAGATTGCTCAAAAGTGAGGCAGCATCGCTTCCGTCCCATGACGCCAACAAAGAGGCCGCTCTGAGACGACGACGAGCCTGTCTCAGACTAAAACGGCAGGCGTAGCTTCCTGCGTCTCGAAATGCTTTCGTGCTCTTGCGTCGCAAACTGAGAGCCACTGCAGAGCTCCGTGATCGCGGCTGTGGTGCAGTCAGTGCGACGACCACAGCCTCTGCACGACCCATGGCGTGTAGTGGCTGGATTAGGTTTCTTAACATCGAGAAAGAGAGCATGCTATCAGACATGGATGCTCATTCATCAACATCAGAGAACGAGAGCAAAAACTGCGTCAGCTGAATAATTCATGTTTCTAAGTCCTAACATCCAGGAGTGTTATGAGAAAATACTTCAGTTCTTCAGAATAATATGCAAAAATACATTTACTTGTTCAATTTACACTAACCATCACAATTATAACAAACAATAAATTTGAGAAATGAAATCCGTACAATTGTCTGAAATACACTTATGTGTATGAATCTATATTTGCGTGATGCAGCTATGCTACGAGTTTTAAAACCTGGGCTACAGTTGTATACACACTCTTGATAATATGCGCCAAGGCCTAATTCAACAAATTTGAGCACAAGTGAAAAATAGGTTAATAACTATAAGCAATTCTGTAAACGCATTTTGAGCCGGTGAGGGGGGGCAGCGGAGGCTGCCAGCATGTGGAGGCAGTGGAGGCNAGGCAGCCAGCATGTGGGGGCAGCGGAGGCTGCCAGCATGAGAGGGCAGCGGAGGCTGCCAGCAGGTGGGGCAGTGGAGGCAGCCAGCATGCAGGGGCAGGGAAGGCAGCAAGTATGTAGGCTGGAACAGAGGTTCATTAGTTATAACTTGAGAATAATAAGTGATGGTTTTCTCTGAAACGTCAATCGTGGCCTTATCTCGTCATGATATCAACTGCGAGAAAATGGCTACACAATTTCATTTCGTTTTACTATTCTGGCAGTGGCGCGACTGAACAGTTCACAACAACGAACGGCAGAACCATGCATTAGCAACGTACATATTTTAATGAGCTCGACAGCTCTGTACTAAATTTGCTCGTTGCAGCTGCTAATTCTATAAATAAAATTAGTACAATATCTGAAATCTCATAAGAAAGAGAGGTTATTCATCGCACTGCTAACTCAGAGAGAAAAATTTGCGAAAGGGATTTTTAATTAATGTCTTGGAGCTATGAGGGGAAAATCTGAGGGGAAAATTTTTATTGTGGTCATCTTGTTTCAATAAAAGTCTTATTTATCGTGTTAAACTTTTTTCCTCAATTATATAGCATGCAATAATTTCAAATTTTCCCCACAGGTATTATAAATTGCATGTTCATATAAGGAACATTCAGAAGCAAATTGAGTAGGAAACATCAGTCGTGGAATCATTTCTTGCAGTCGCAGCAAGCCAAATCATTGTGACTGTAACCTGTAACAAATAGAGTCTTCACAAACATGTTAGAGTTTTTCACGGAATTTCAATGGAAGACTGGCTTATGTGAAGATAAAATATTTGAAATATGAAGGTCTCCGGCCTTGGGGGCAAAAAAACTAGGACGGTTTTTGAGGGATTTGGCCCGTCAGACACAGCGGCTCCCTTTAGAAATATTTAGAAAGATATCGACCAAGTGCCCCGACTTAGCCAGAAATTCGAGCTTCACAATCGTACATTGGAATTCTTTGCAGAAAATAGTTCGTGGAAAGTGAAGCAAAGAAATTAGACGAAAAGTGTTCCAACTGCTCGACAGTTTTTTCTTTAATAAAACAGGAAATTGTATTGCTAGAAACAAACTCTTCTCGATTGCGTTTTTCGAGAGAGTGTTTTCTTGTTCGAAAAAACAATACCCATGCAAGGAAAATTTTTCAAAAAATATCATGACCACCATCCTATTCATGATCTGCAACATATTCATAGGAAACGAAAGCTAAGGTAAGATCTGAAATTCAAATTTATTAAACGCATACACCACGAATAAAAAGTTTATCGAAAAATTAATTTATTTTTTTTAGAGCATCGCTTCACTTTGTCAGCGTCTTGAAATAAAACTTTGAGGAATAAAATAAAACTTTGAATAAAACACGCGCCAGCCGCTCAGTACAACGGAGGCGGGTCGATTGTGTGCTCATCATTTGCTCGAGCAAGGGTGCAGCATGCACCTGTTTAAAAATCCCATTGGTTTTGCTGTATCTCAACGGAACCTCGTGATTGAAGTTTCGAAAGAGAAGCTAATTCATGTGTAGAGATTAGTTTCAACTCTCAACTTGTGAGTTCAAATTTCTTCTCCAATGATCAACTAAATATTTTTTTCTTGCTGAGGTGATTTTGTGATGCATTGTACAGGTTTTATTTATTTTCACCTCCTGGTAATAATTTCACAGAGCTGCCTGAGCCACCCATACATCTAATAGATTGATGTGACGCTGTAATTCTTCATATTAAGTAGAAAGTTTGCCCCTTTATTTATATAATACGTACTCTCACTCCCTTGACCGATGAGGGGTGCGATCTGAGAGTGGCTAACTTGCACACGGGAGGCCACTGCGTTTGGCAACTCGAATTTTTAAAGTGATAATAAACCGATGAGGCCTTGAGGTGTACGGACAGTTCTCGCCCGCCTGGTCTTGGAGATGAGAAAATAGAGAAAATTCATTTTGGAAACGTCATACGTATTTTTTCCGATACCTGTGGCCCTCCTGGTGCAGAGACCCTCGGTGTTGTAGTCAAACATGCGTCGTCAAACTGAGCAGGACGCGTGGAGTGTCCGCCCAGGACTAGACCAGACCTGCCACCCATCAGACCTTCGCTCACAATCACTAAGCATTTTTGCTGGGCACGGCCCTGAGAAAAACCTGATTGTGAGGATCGGGAGCGAAACGAATTACAGGTTTTTCCTAGGAGAACGAAGCAAAAATGAGTGTCTTTTTGATCTAATACTAAAAATACGTGTCTTTTGCCCATAGCAGTTTTATGATGGCAGTTTTTGTTCTGGAATAAATTGGTCTCATTTTTGGGCTTATCATAAGCGTGCCGTCCCCTCCTAAAGCTCTCAATTAACAGGGAATTGAGAGGCGAGGGCAGATTTTGTAGTCACAGCGACGGTAATGACAGGCGAGACAAACTCTTTCAGGCGCATTCCCTGCTAATGAGCTCGAGGTGACTAGCGCCAGTGTGAAGAGGATTCTGCCAGCCAGAAGAAGCGGAGCTAGAATATGGTTCTGTAGATACGAGCAACATTCAATTGAGGGAATTCAAAGATGATTTAGGATCGGGGATTTTATGATTTTTTTTAGTTTCGCTTTAATTGTGTTGTAGTGGAATGAGAAAATGATGTTTAATAAATATGTTCTGTCATATTTATCGTGGCCTCTGCGCCTTAGATATGTTCTATTTTGATGTGCCCCAAAGCGCCAGCCTTCGTAGCAAGCTCAGCGAGCGAGGATGGTGTCGGGAACACTGGCAAGTTTCACTGTTGGAGTCAAGAAGAAAATCAAAAGTGCATTAATCGAAAAAACATGCGTCAGGAACACAAAGTTGGATGACAGCTCGAGTTAATTCAAATGAAGTTTCAGTGGATTATTAATTTGACTGCTATCTTTGATCTCTGAGTACATTTCAGCTCAGAAAAATAAGGCCTAAAGAGTGTCAATCCCTCGCATCGTTGTTCAGACTTTTTTAAAATTATACGCGAAGTAATTAACAATAGATACACATAAAAAAATGTATGTCTAAATCTAAGTTCAGTTACACAAGTTCAGCTTTGAACATATGCTAACGTGTTATCAACATTCAACATTTCTTCAACCCAGCATGGAGCTCAAAGGCACTTGAGAAATAACACAGCTTGAATGAAAAATCTTTACAATCCTGAGATAATAGAGCTGCAATCGAGACGCAGGGGAAATATTCCACTCAAGCAAATGTGGGTCATTGTTCAGGGCGGCTAAAATGACCTAAACATTCAGTGCCAGGGGCTGAGAGCTTTCCGTGCGAGGAATTTTTAGAGAGATTAAGATACGCTGGCTCCGAGGAGCACATTTGTCTTGCTCAAGAGCGGCAGGAATAGGAGTGGGATCCGCCGGCCTAATTAGCGGAGCAGGGCTCCCCCTGCGGGGCTCGGTGGACCCAGCCTGGATGCGGTGTGTAGCGCGTGCTAAACTCCAGCACGATAATAACAATTTGCTAAACGATCATCATTATAATTATGAAAATAGCACGCAGTGCATTGTGCAGCAAAGTCTGATCGTGCTGTACACGTGCCAGTCAACAGTGGGGAAGGGGAAACGTGTCGTGGCATTGTGAGCGGATATCATTTGGACGCGGAGTATCTGTGAGATTTATTTCAGAAAATCTTTACTGCAGGGGAGATATTACGCGCTTCGTTCACTCTTGCTCGCTATCTGCCTCATTTTTGCGTTAGAGACAATATACCTCGCGTGTCCTCTACGGCTTCTGGCGTCATTTCCAATATTGAACAAGACCAAATATTTTCGTTAATAAATGGATTCCTGGACATAACCTTTTCATTCCATTTCTGTTTCTTCGCACAATCAGGCATGGAAGAACTAGAAGAACATCACAAAGACAGCCCTGTAATGAGATGACGCTCAGCCCTCCTGCGCAGTGATGCCTGCAGGGAGTTGCGTTAACACGCGTCCTACGCCCCCAGCTACCGGCGTGTGGGCGCAGTATTGACGTCACACAATGAATTTCTGTTTTCATACAGGCAAAAATTAATAATAATAATCGAATATAACATATCCGGAAGCGAACTCGAGAAAATTTTATGTTATGATTCATGAATATGGCTGTCAGCCACTATAGAAAAAATTTGTACATGAAATTCACTTTTTTCCATGGGACTTATGAGATTGTCAGACAATTATCTTGCGGTGAAAATCTGGCTTTGAAAAATATATCTACAAATGACCAACAACGCTCCTATGAGTGAGCACAATAGTAAAAATGTAGTTAGGACATAAAATTATTTGATGTTGCGATTATGATTTTTTAATTCTGCAATATCACCTGTTTAACTCAGTAAAAGTAACTTTATTTTATATTATAAAGAGCTATATGCCGTTGGACACAAAAATACTTCATCAAACACTTATTGTTAGCATAAAAATCTTTATGAGCTAAAGCTCACTTAATAATCCGATTTTGAGTTCACTATTTCGAAATGTCCACTAAAACTTTTTACAGAGGTATCTAAAATTATCTACAATCTTGATCAGTTCAGTACATNCTTGGATATCATGCTGCTAACAGGGTTGAAGAACATGGGTGTCTCGAAAATTGGAAAACGTTAATTGATAAAATAGGACTGTAAACGAATCACATTGATAGTTATGTCTATGTGGACCATTTTCCACAGTGTTTTAGCGTATTGTCCATCTCCAAAAGCGGACGCTCTGCCTTCTAACATCTATGACACGCGGAAACTAACAGCTTCGGAGAGAGAATGACACCGCTACACCAAACAGCTCGCTATTATTTTGAGCTTCACGTCAATCGCAACTCTTTCTAAAGAAAATAAGCACAGAATTGTGCAACGAGTGCAGTAATTTTACGCATAGCAAGCTCGCACGGGTCATTCCATTCGGCTTTTAATTTAAGTTTGAAAATCAGAGCTACCAGCTTCATCTGACCAGCAGCGTCTGCTTAGGGTTGTGAAATAGAATAACAACTTTTCTTATCAAATATTCCTTGAGTTTCCTTCGAGTCTTTCCGAGGCGTATTTTGCCTTTGAATTGCCTTATCAACATTTCAAAGCGAGAACAATCGGTGAGATCAGTTAACTTCCCCATTTCAGGTCTTGCAAAAAGACGATTTTCAGGCTAAAATGAATGGTTAATTTCAGTTATCTCCACGCTTCAGAGAATTCGTCTCATTCACTCGAAGTTGGCGTTATTTTTCAGGAACTGAAAAATAGCGAAGCGTTTTTATCTGGTGTCCCGGTCCTGGAGTTATGAAAGACGCCATTGCGATCAGCGCTTTATACCAACGCAATCTTAGGAGTTCATTCCCGACAAGAAAGCAGTGAGTCACAGCGGCTAATGTTCTTGCGGGGCTTTTTTGTGTTCTTAATTGAATTTCTTTTAGCGGGCAGGGCTGGCGACTGCGCCTATATGAACACTGGAGGGTCGTTAGCTACAGCAGCTGCAAAAACAGCTGCGACCTCCAGCACGGCCTCGCAGGGCTACTCCCATTGCCCCATGTTGGCTGTACGGCTGCTGCAGCACAGTACTTCAGCAGTCCAGTGTTGGCTGTACGGCTGCTGCAGCACAGTACCTCAGCAGTTCAATGTCGGCTAAACGGCACCTTCAGCACTAAACTTCAGCAATTTAGTGTGCACATTGATTAGCAAACTACACTGCTTGATTTGTTGTGAATATTTTTTCTGTTATTCACTTGGTGTCTGTCAGCAATTGTGAACTTCATTCTAGGGCCTGCCGTCTGGTCTGCATGCCCTGCTTAGCAAATATTCCGACTAGGCCTAATGGCATATCACCTCTAATTTTCTGACTCATGCTTCCGATCGTTACCCTCGTCAACGAATCCTCCTCTTGCATCAGTAAGCAGAATATTAGGCAAAATGACCCAGACGGAACACGCATTTTGCAAGCGACATGTTGGACAGAGTTCATTGCATTTCCAGCGAGATTTTTATAGACTTACTCCAAGTAAATCAACGTCAAAATCAAAAACCTGGACCATTTCCTTTCACCTGGAGTCGAGGACTCACAGTTCCGAAAAGAAGATTGAGAAAAAATGTGAAGCCTTGACACAGAAAAGTTTTCGGCCCCTCATTCAGACAGCAGCGTAAGACAGGCATCCAGCTGCAAGTGACGGAAGACGGTAAAAAATTTTGTCAGGAGACCTCATCAGAAACGACTTCCCACAAAGTCATTGGCGTCCACATCTCCTCGAAGCTTATCCAGTCTCGCCATATGCCCGTACCAACAATTTATCAATCAATGAATTACTTCATGCGTAGAGTATGATTCCAGCATTATTCATCGTTTAATTAATGTCATCAATTAATCTAGCAATCAAGTATTGCCCAGCACAGCAAAAAAAATGAAAATGCAGAACTTCACAGAAGTACAGCACGGCACCAAGTTCATGACAGTTCGAGAATACACTTCACTAATTTTCAACTCCCTTGTTTAATACTAGAGAATCTACAGTGTGAGTTGAATTCGTTATTCTAATGGCTTTTGTTTTTATTTCTTTCATTTTCTGGTGAACAAATTCTTTTTCTTTGATGTTAAGGAGTCGAGAGCTTAAGTTTCACTCGTCAATCATACGACCTTTACTTTTATCCTTTCGTTCCCGCCTTAATCTCGCGAATCATTTTATTCTTTTGTTCCCTCCTTAATCTCGCGAATCATTTAATTCTTTTGCTCCATCTTTACTCTTGTGAATCAGCTTCTTTTCCCTACCTTTAGACAATCCAAAGATTAGGTCTAACTCGTCAAAAATGAGACCTTATTCCACATTCTTCATTGTTTCCATTTTCTCGTGAATAAGAACACCAGCACTCCATCGCCCGCATGCGTCAAAAAGTTTTCCTCCAACTGCCATCAAAAGGAAGGAATCCTGCTGCCCCACACTAGCGCTGGCTGCAGGAATCCTGCTGCCACACATTGGCACTGGCTGCAAGAATCCTGCTGCCACACATTGGCACTGGCTGCAGGAATCCTGCTGCCACACATTGGCGCTGGCTGCAGGAATCCTGCTGCCACACATTGGCGCTGTCTGCAGGAATCCTGCTGCCACACATTGGCGCTAGTTTCAGAAATTCTGCTGCCACACATTGGCGCTAGTTGCAGGAAGCTCTACATCCTACTTGATGGTACGGCAACCCTAGCTTTTGATTCAGATCTCACAATTATATAAAGTACATATACATATATAAAAATCAGGCATGAAGATACAACAGGACTTATTTATTCAATAAAAGCTACTAAATGTATGATATATTTCTAAATATCGATAACAAATCTCACGTGATGAAACAGCGGCACATGTAATTCGAACCCAACAAATGTATAACGAATATCTTCAACAAATCCACACCACAACACCTATTGATTAAATCAAATCTAACAAATATATATGACATGTGTTTTGCAAACTCCAAATGATGATATGGTACCACTCATTTATGAATCAAAACAACTGTATTACAAATACATATGTATATATATAACAATTCTCACATGGTGATACGTCAGCTTACGTTGTAATTCAAATCTAACAATTATAAACATATGTATATATGCATATATAACAATTCCCAGGGCATGATACGGCGGTACTTAACTCTGCACTTAATACGGCTGCACTTAACTCTATCGTGCAGATGTCCCTCTGCTGACCACGTCACCACCAGGAAGCTTATATGTTTTAGCTCTAATTGCCGGCGGACATGTACCAAAAAACATGAGTTTATTACCCTGATGCTCGGTTTTTCCCAGGGTTGTGTTCGAGACCCCACCCAGCTGGCGACCGACATTATCCCTTCACCACAAGAAAGGCCGACGTGTGCCTAGAAAGTTTTAAAAACAATTCTCAAACTTCCATACCTGAGCCCATCGTGGCTTGTACTACAGCTTAAAATAACAATAATTTCTCAGGAGTTACTATGAGCCCTCAAATATAAATATTAAAGTACCATAAAAATGCAAAAATATCATTATTCCTACCAAGTTGACATGCAAATATTATTTGTTAAGTGCCTTATAGCAAATAACAAGTAGCTAGGCCCAAAAGAATAGAATAGGGCAACATAAACGAGCTAAGCGGCCCTAGTCCTGTGACGTCAAGCACCAATCACGCACAGGCAAGCACCAGACATTGAGTAAGGAGGGCAGGACGAATCAAAGTACATGCAGTATAACTGTCTCCTGCGTTCCGAGACCACCATCACTACCATTATCCACCCCGCGTTTGAGGAAGAAAAAAGAGGTATTCTTTTATAGTTCAAACAATTACACTTACAACCGTCGATTTTCACGCGCAGGCATCAGAACGTTCGATTTAACGTATGAAAGCGGATGTTTGCAATTCTGGGATCGAATCAATTCATTTAACAAGCTTTTCTTAACATCATCAGAATTTTTCAAATAAGGACCTCGAATTGATCCGAGTGCCCTGGGATTCCCTGCCTAGAATTTGTCAAGACGATTGTTTGAGCGTGTTCACGGTGGCAGCGGAGACTAAATATGTTTACTGAGAGTTGGTTCCAGATTCTAGAAATTTTAACCAAAAAAAATTCAAGGCTTGGAAAGTCAGAAATGTTTTTTTTCTGATTCTTTGGGTGTTTTTATGTGCAAACGTTTTCGTCCTTTTCGAAAAGCCCTTCTGGGTTAACGTCATCGAAGCCATAAGATACAATCCTTCGGTGAGAGCCTTTACCAAATTGTGTTCCTAGGTACAGTTAAGCTTTGAAGTTAAATAATTAAAATAATAATTCCATGATCACTCGGAAAATTAGTCAGTGTCAATACATGAGATCAAAATAAATGCCCAACTTTTTGGTCGTAGACACAAGTTGATGCAAAATGAATAAGTTTAGAGGCCAACTTCAGGGCGTCTAGGCAGCCCATGGGTCAATTGCTATAGCATTGACAAGCTGGGCGTAGGTATGGAGTTGTGGCTTGGAAAACAACGAAAATTACAGTAAATGTACCACTGGCTGGAAGCCCATTTCTTGACTTGCTTTCAAACGCGACAGCTTCGCTTGACTTCTCTATGTACTGCCATTTATTTCTAAAGGGTGACGGAACGGCGAGAACTTGTATTGATAAAAACATACAACTTCAATTGATAATCCATTTGTGATTTCCCCCTTTATCATCCCATGAAGTTCGTTTTGTAAGCGTGTTATATTAGTAATTGTCTTAGTAGAACATGAAACATATACCGAGGAGCCCGAAAAATAAGTAAAATAAAAGTACAGAGTGAGGTGAAAAAAACTGGAGGATTTGCTGCATATGAGCTATAATAGAGTCAAAATAATGGGGTTTACTTTTGGGAAAGCGCAACTGGCAAATAAATAGTAAAACCAAGACGTATTTTTTTTAGAGATGAAAACATGTTGATGCCTTCTTGAATTACGTAAACTCCAAACATGGCTCTATAACATTCACGCTGGAAATTGAAATTAAATTCGGGCTTAACTTTCTTGATATTACTATTGAAAAACTGATGATTCTTTTCGAACTAATATTCAGAGCAAGAGAACAAATACAGGTTTAGGTCTTAAATTTGGCAGTGGTGCGAATATGATGCATAAAAACAATCTTACTTCACGTCTCGTTGAAAAGGCCTATGGAGAAAGCTCATGTCACCTAAACTTCACAAAAGAATTGGAATTTCTCCGCTCATACTTTCCGAAAAAAATTTATACGATGTCTTTGATCGAGAATTCCTTTCGCCATAAAATAGAATTTATGAAACGATAAATTTTCCAGTACTGCGGTCCGGAAAAGAACCGATTTATTTCGCGCTTCCGTGTATTTCATGGTCACAAAATGAAAACACGGAAAAATCTTCAGTGAATTTCAGAACTTGATGGAAAATTTATCTGCAAATTAGCCTCCACATTAGCATCCACATTAGCGTCCACATTAGCGTCTACATTTATTTGCAAATTAGCGTCCACATTGTTTTCTGTAATAATTTTAGCTCAGGTAGTTTTTTCAAGATTTATAATAAGATGCCTACTTTGCTGAGCAGCTGGAGGGCTTACATGTATATGTGCAGTTACAGCCACACTTCTTATTGTGGTCAAACTGCCGGCCACCAATGCGCGCATTGCTGAGCACAAAGGGGTGCCTGTCCGTCCAGGTAGCAGGGCGATGAACCCATCGCATAGAAGTGTAAGAGACCGTTCCTCAGAATTTAACCATTAAATTCCTGTTGCCAGTTTTGAAATTATGTCTAACTTCAATAAGTCTGGTCTAAAATTACTGGAGAGCATTTTAACTGATCAGTTTAACTTACCCTCAATGATACCGCTTCTTCTGTACCTTTGAATATTGTAGCTTAGAATGTTTTAGATTCGAATTTATTTTAGTTACAATCTTTCAGAGCATCTTTATGTTAAACTTTTTTGAATTGCTTTTCCGATACTGATGAAAATTGATTTACTCGAAAGCTCTATGTTTTAAAAATATTAAATTTTCATGAGGAATGTGTGAGGAATTTTCATGAGGAAAAAAAACCCCCTTGGTTTGGCGATTTTCACGTGAGTCAAAATGAAATACGGGTGTCGTGGCAATTAATTGTTCATTAGGCTGGCAGAAAGGCAGGAATTTCATAATTATATCGGCCAACCTTCATTATCCCAAAGAAATTACGACTAAGTCATTGTTACAATTTTACGTAAACGTTCATTTCACACTAGTTCTTATTAAAAATGCTTATGATTTTTGTTTACCTAGAAATTGAGCGCAGAGATTATTCTTGTTTGTGCACCAACTATCAATTAATCACTACTACACTTCGCTCACTCTCATACTAAAATTATTAAGCAGATTTCTGCCATGTAATAGAGTATAAAAATCTGATATTATGGTATTAGTGGTCTAGAAGTGAAACATTCGCTCTTACACTTTCTGCCGTCGTTCGAACAGATTTGAGCGACTTCCATTGACGAATAATCGCTAGCGAAGAAATGAGAACACTAACATGAGTTGGTGACGGGATAATTAGGCACCATTAGATTTCTAGCATCTGTGGTCGTCTATGTGAGTAGTTTCGAAGCAGTGCACTGCATTAGTATAAGGATGCATGCGCAGTTACCAGCTGGCAAGGCGGTTCTCTGACAAAGTTAGAGTGCGCAAGATTAAGGGCGACTGGCAGGCTGAGTGCATGGCGGATTGTGATAGAGTGACGACAGACCCATTAAATGCTTTGATAGATTGACGCCAAGTTTCAACCCCTGGGTCCCAGAGGCGATCTTGTTGCACACGAAAAAAAAAAGCTCCAGAAAGCACCGAAGTAAAAAATTTCTGCGGCGGATTTGCAATGAGCATATGATAAAATATTGAAAACTGCTCTGTACCTTTATAGTAATGTTTAGGAAATGAGCTGTGATTCTCAATGCTAGCTCATTCAGACAAGCCAAGGTTTTAAAACGTATAACACCGTTCACTGGGGTGGTATTGCTAGTATTCCTGTCGGTGTAAAATATTTGACAATATTGTCTTCACTTCCCGTGAGTGTTTCTTATCCTATCGGAAGTCGCACTTGAGTATAGCGTATGATACTGTCAATTACGATAACTTCTGCGCTTTGTTGCTGCATCTGCGGTACAACAACTAAGTAAGAATATTTATTGGGTTACGTTGAAGGTCAGAGTAGCCATTCTTTTGCACCTACCTTATTTTATGTAATGCACACAAATGACCATTGGAAATCTTTCACCCAATGATATTGGTACAATTTCCCGTATTTTGTATTCTTCAGAACGAAGAGGCTCTGAAATGGCAGACAAACTATGCCTCTCGCGCAAGTGTGCACGCTGTGCTCTTACATGTTTTACTTTCCACTGTTTAATGTCTTGTAAAAGTTGTGAGCCCTACGCCCGTAATGAAATATTGAGTAGATGTTATATTGACATCATTAAGAGAGCAGTCTGAAGAAAGCATTGGGAATGAATGATCTTTGTAGAAACCTTTTGTAGACCTATTAACAAGACCTATTTACAGCTGGTAACTGTCACAGCCGAGGATCCGTAGCTTTTCCATTTCAATCCGTGCTCCCAAGACAGTCCGGTCCCAAGTCAGTCCTGTCACAAGACAGTCCAGTCAGCGTCAGCAACATAACTTGAGCAGAATTCCTGTCCCAACGTACTTGCCAAATTAATCGAATTGTCTTGAAGTTGGATGCTATACTCAATTCTCTTACCCAAACAAGCAAGATTCTCTTCAGAAACTTTGCAAATCCGGAGGCCTTAACTCTGATCACAAGATGTGCGCCAACAGTTTCGGACTGCTACGCTGCAACAAATTGCCTAACTAGACCGTGACTAATTTAGAATCTGGGAACAGTATCCTCGCGCTCAAGTGGCAGACTTTCCCATCGGAAATGGTTGCAAACCCATTTAGAAAATTGTTGGCTAACTAGCAGAAGTATAAATATTGAAATTCTTTTGTAAGCCTCGATGGCTGAGCATGTACAAGTAATCATCATATTTGATGAAAAGTTATGCTTCTATAACCATATCAGCCTCCGTATTTTAGAGTAATGTAATATTTTTCTCCGTGATACGAAGTAGACACAAACATGACGAGCAAGCATAACTTACTAGTACAAATTTACAGATGGTTCTGAACACTTTTTCTTTTCACGATGCGTAATTTTCGGCGGGTGTAATCTCGAAAAGCAACTTCAAAACCGACGGCTCACAATTTTCTCGCTGTGATAAATAAGAAAAGCATAGCGCTAATATTCGCCTGACTTCGCATAACTTGTGCTGGGGCACAAATAGAACTCTGTGCGAATTAGTGTAGTATTACAAGAGGTCGTTCAAATATGTGCGCGGCGTTGTCATGGCATTCAGCAGCCGGTGGATAAAAATTAAAGAGAGTATTTGACTCCTGGAGAGAAGTGAACACTTAATTGGGAAGAAAATCAATAATATATAACGTATCCTCTTGGCTGCAACTTCTTCGAAAAGTGGACAAGAAATGTGCTCCCACGTAAGCAACGAAATCGTATGTTAACGCTGCAAGTTGAAAGTGTTAAATATGCTAAATGTGAATTTTGAAATTTGATTTCTATACTACTAAGTAAGACTTCTTGACTACTAATACTGGATTTAGGGCTTTAAAACATTTCACTAATTTTTTGGACATCCATTAGAAAACCATTTCTAATTATTCTACTGTTTAAGAAATAAAAATTGCCTGTTTTATAGGTCTTAATACTTAGTAATTTGGTTTGAACTTGCTAAGTCGTGCTGATGATAAAGCATGGCGGTCAGTAACCACGAAAGTTGAACAGCAATCACGTCCATTGCAGAGAAGCAGGTATTCAATGAAGGTGCAATTGATTGATTCGTCGCCTATACGCATACTGGGATACATGTGCATTCGTAAATCGACTAAAATCGATTTTTTCTGCCAATGTCGATAACGCACTTTCTTCAAGAATGTTTTTCATTTGATTTGATTCAAGTTTTCGAAGTTCTTACGACGCAGTGCTCATTCACAAACTGCTACTGAGAGAACATATGGGGCATGCTAACAGCCTACGACTATCTTTGCTGGGCTTCAACTTCATGATAAAATAAAACGACTCCGAATACGAAAAATGGAGTTAAAAGTAAGCTTGCATTTAACAAAAGAAAAATTTTAAATACATAACATTCGTATTAATACCATCACTTTGTTTTCGTTCGATAGATGTTACGCATACAAATTACTTAATCCTTCCTTCGATTGTATTTGCATCTTTATAATACCCAAGGACGCTGGTGTAGTAATCAAGGAAGGCTTTACAAGCTGACGGAGGTGCAGCTCAGCACAGCACCACTCACTTTTACTGCATCAGGCTCGCAGATGCGTTGAGTGATGCAGTGAGACAGCCTCTTGAATAATGTACTACAGATCTACGCGCACTGCTGTCAGACAGCCGCACCTGAACATGCCCGTACACAAGTTGCAACAGTGTACTAAGTTCAAAGTAAAATATCACTGATCCCATCGCTCTCTGTTTTAGAAGTTAGGTTCCGGGGAACATAAGAGTTCCATGGTACGGTGTTAACGACTTCTTTGGACCAATGTAGCTTATGTGTTGATCTCTCGCAGCGACTTAATAAGCTAACATTAATTTATCGTCTAGTTTATTTTCTAATTATTTTCACCCATTTGCTTATTCAGGTACATTTGTAAGAAATGTGTAAAACATATGTGTATAAGATATATATATTTGTAAGGTATTAATGTTACTTTATGGACACCCAATCTACTCTTACTCCATGATTTGATGCGATATTCAGATCCATCTCTTGCATCGAGCTGTACTCCGTGCAAACATGTGTCACGTCAGTTTCAAGTGTGAAGCGGGACTTGACGTAATTAGGTCCTAACATGCAAAACAAGCTAAGAAACCACTCATAAATTAAATTGAATTACCCTAGCAGGAAGAAACCATAGTGTTTCACCGATTTCATTTTTCAGTATTTTACATGATTTTATCAAAAACACTGACTACGACGTACCCAGACGGTGTGCAACTGATCAACTGACGTTCATCAGTTAGGTGGACTTCTTACAAGAAAAAAGTTTCGTATCCTACTGCGTACTAAATGTTGCATTCAAATTTCAAGACAGCATTAAATCTTTTCAACTATCTACGTCATGTCTCGCTCTAAACACTCTCAGCTATGCTCACGAGGCATCTCTCTATCGAGGACAGAGACGCTCTCCGTCCAGCGTTGTGAGACATGTGTCATCTCTTTCTTGCAATGGTTTTTTTTCAGAGCCATGACAATTTATATTACTGCAAGTCACTATTTCTTCAACTGTATAGTCGCTATCGCCAGTTTCTTGAACCAAAAAAAAGCGCTAAATCTTGACTATAGCTAGTAGTTTTGAAGACAAGCAACACAATCGAGTGTTGTCTCGTACTGCAGCATTGAAGCCACGGCACCCGACTGAGAAACATCTAAGACCCTTCAGTTTACCCACGTTTCGTAGAGCCTATTTTTCTTTTATCTATCTATATATATATTGTTACGGTAACAAAAAAATGAATGAAACCTAGCAAAGCCTAAATTTAATTTCTCCACCCCTTATTGCGTCCCCATACTGAACGCCAAACCTCCATCATTTCGTTTGAGCTAGAATTTCTGCTCGCAAAGAGAAGACTTAGCTGAGCTCAACATTAATCGAGTTTGGGGAACAAGTCCTTGTGTCTGTTCAGGATAGACGAGACATAGAACGCTTTGGGAGTTGCTTGATTGCTGATGCAGGATTGCAGTGGCCGCAGTATAGAGAGCTGCCGTGAGTTCGAGTCCTACTCACTCCACTTCACGTGTCAAACTCACTCTAGGGATACTTTCCCATTGAAATGATGCATGAAATTTCGACAGCATTCTGTGCCGTCATCTTGTCGGTTTATAATGAGTGATTCTACTAGACCGATAAATTTTAAATAGCTCTGTCTCGTATGGATTCTGAAGGGTGCAATTGAAATATTTTGTTGAAAAGTAAGCAAGGCGACACGGATTGGATGAATACAAACATTGTTATAACTCTTTAAAATTAACAATAGAAGTTCCAGAACACCATTAAACATGGCCTCCATACGCTAATAAATAATGGTTTCTCAATATTCGTGAAAAATTTGCTCAAAATTGTGTATTATTTCTTAATTAAAAGAATTTGCATTAGTTAACGACTTGAGGTAAGAAACGTTTATTCCGCACCAATTTAACAAAACTATTCTAACAAAATGAAAACTAGGGACAGACAGGAATCACAAAAAAAAAACAATAAGTATGTGCCTACATTTCATATGTCACACAGCTCATGCAAACGGCTACAAAATTTCGGTTAACTGCACTGCAAATCACATGTTTGTCACGCGAATGTTCGAGATTAAAATGAAAGATCTGGACGACTGTTGCAATAAGCCATGTAGAATTTCTTTTGAATAGTTTGAGAGCTTAAAAGTGAACGGTGGGTTGATTGGAAGTCGGTTTCAGGTTATGAATATGCAAGGATTAAATTATTTTAATGTATTCTTTACTGTCTGTCAACTTCGTACAAAATTTGAGTATTAGGATACAGGTCATCATTAGAGGGCTTACAACCATGGTGAATACAAAAGTGATTGTAGATGGAACCTTGGTATCTATGTAAGTACGGATAGCCGTTGTTCGAGCGTGACTCTCGACAAGCAGCATCGTGATATTAAAATTTATCTTTGACGTTTCGTCTCAAGCCTTTCTTCGACCCTTGGATACTGTCTGAGGCAGCCCAAATCTTCACAGCACAAAACATGAATATCAAATTACTTACTCTAAATGTTTTACGTTGATTGGAAATGTTGTACGTTACAGAGCTCCGTTCTTCAGCACATATTCACCTATGTTCTGCACAGTATATTACGTTTTTATTTTAGGAGAGAATTTTATTTATTGAAAAAACAATGTTGAGCCTTAAACAATCGGATGTCAAAACAATGTGAAAATGGAGGTTCACGAGCCTTTTTACCCTGGGTGAGCTCTTGAAACTGAAAGAAAGAGAATGTTCTTCCTTCCTCCTCAAAAAACATACAATGGACAAAAGTAACAAGAAAATCGTCATGTCCAAAAGCCTTTAGCTTCTTGGAAACTTAGTAAAATTATTTTATAACTATTCAGGACCCATACGGACTACAATAATTCCAGAAAATCGTATTTCTTTGCTGGCAGGCAACTCAACTAAACTGACTGAACTTACAGTGTCGCTGGGATGCCTTTTTCTCGGCTATTATCTGAGGTTTTGTAAGAATCTGTTGATATGGCAGAGGCGATGCACGCCGCACAAAAGTCATCTCGTGAGCAGTTGTGTCTCATGCATAACAACGATCCTGCGGACGTCTCCAGAAACGTTATTTCGGCGCCTATGGAAAGCGTCACTCTTCATCATCCCCCGCGGTGTGTTATTTAAATTACAGCTGCGCTTCTCAGGTGGGGGCAATTCAGCGAGGGTCGTCATATAAAGCTGCTCTTGCGCACAAATGCATGGATTTTACAACAAAATATAGAATTTTTTATACGAACGAGAAAGTATTATTCCACGCCTAAAATAAATAAATATATTGCTAAAATATTAGTATTTGGCTACATCCGCAATGCATGAAAAAAAATCAGTGCTGAAAATTGTACGAAAAGCTTACTTTTTTCAGAGTGGACTCCCTGGCCTCTTCAGAATGGATTATGAAGTAGACTCGAATAGCGCCATATAAGAAAAGGGCGAGGGTCTTTGAAGCCGGGACATTTTCGCCATGTTTTTGTTTTCCAGAAGATTATTACGTTTTGTTTTTTGCGAATGCCTCTGCTAAGTGGGAAGTAACGAGAAATTAAAATAAATAAAGTTATACATGTTGGGCGTTCGATTGTCACAAGGAAATGTTGCAGGAATGCTTGCAAAATATTGAAAACGGGTGTCACTAAAACTTTTCTCCAATTTTTATTGAAACGTAATTGTTCCCTGCCGAACATTGTTCAATAAATTATTTTCTCCAATTCTAACATCCCACACACATCTTGGGGTTTTATGTGGAAAATAATCAGCACTTTGTTAAATGCACAGCAACTTTTTCCCGACCTCATAAAATTTACAGAACGGACTGTGAAGAGTCGACAGAATGTTTGAAAGCTAATGGTACAAATTTTAACAGTAGACATAAAAATCTACGAGAAAGACATACTTACAAAGCAAAAAATATATAAACATTCGTCATTTTTGAGGCATCTAAGCATAAAAGTTTTCTAGACCGATTTAAAAAAAAAAAATGAATGGATCTCATAAAGAGTTCAAATTATGAAACCCGAGTAAAGACAGGAATGGATCTTGTTGAATAGATATGTAGTTGAAGCTGCAGGAATCGCTGCAGATGATCTGTGAATGTCTTATCATCTCCAAGATTTACTTTTGTGTAGGCACACCAGCCAGGCATCAAAATTTGGCATTTTGTGCACTTATTGTAATTGCATTCCGAAGCAAAGCTTAAGTAATCAAATGAATGCTTCCTTCCCCCACGACTCAAGAGACTGCCCCGACCATAGTTTAATAGACTTTACTCAACTTTTAGATTCGATATCTGGAAAACGATGAATGTTTGATTTATGCGTATTCCTGAAAAAGTTGTTTTCTTGAATTTTTAAATCTATTGTCAAAGTTTGTACCATTAGTTTCTGAACACTCTGTAGGAGACGGGATTGATAATGTTCCCCGTCTTCTCAAATATAGTTTTCATTTTCGGAGTAAAAGTTGCCTTATTCACGAATAAAATGTGTACTGTGTGTACAATTGGCTCGAAGGAATATAAGGCTACGTCAATAAGACACTGTGGAGGCTCGGCCACGTTTTAACACGGCGTCGATTTAAAAAAAAATTATCATAATTCAAGTAACAAAGCTCATTAATATGAGGTGAGTAAAATATTTGAAATTACTAAGGCTGTTCATTTATATATTTGTGCTCTTCACCAAGACTTAGTACAGATATTCTCATTAGAGCTATACGAAAGTATAAATGCAACAGATTCACGTGATTTAGGTACCCCATGGAACAAATTTTGACTACAATATTACATCAGTTATGAATGACCTACCTTTTTGTTGGCTTTAGCAGGAGTTGGCCGCCC
>VOMN01111264.1:0-22158 GCA_014899125.1 Orchestia grillus
CATGGTCCAACTGGAACCGGAACCCTCACTAAACTGAAAAAGCAGATGAAGAAGATACGTGTCCCGATTGACACGGAACACCATGCAGCCGGATCACAACCTGCACCGAGACTGAACACGATTCTGCGTTTCTCTAAATTTCAAATTTGACACATTTTGTGGAATGGCCTTAAGGATGGACTATCGAGAAGTTCTTATAAAAATACTCGGAAGTCGAGAATTTCCGTCCCTAAGATACGCTCGTCCCTAATGCTCTGGTCCAGCATTAATTGGAGTAAGGCAGGGCACTTTGAAAATGATGGTAGAAGAAAGTTTTCTATCTCTTTTTTACTGCTTTAAGCATCTGAAAAGGTTTGTTACAAGCCCTAAGCAGTTACGAGTACAATGAAATGGAAGCAGTAGCTGTTGAATGTTGCAAATGAGAAGTGTGCAGAATATTGGTATCGGTTGGTAAACAATAACTGAACTGACCTCTACTGACCCTGTATGTCATGTTTTTATTAGAGCTGAACTCACTGTATGTGCTACGGATATTCTACGCCATTCAACACAAAAGAGTGCCTTCCCGCCGAGCAAGTCTCGAATTATTAGATTTTATTTCATACGCTCCCACCTCGAAGGATAATTAAAGACCATCCTATGCACAACACTGTATTGAAAGTTACATAAGGAATCTTAGTTACTGTTAATAGAGGTACGGCATTCATTAATAGCGAAATGAAATAGTTATTCAAGCTCACTGTTCTACGAGAACATTGGACTTGTTGACCTCGGCACAGTAGCTGCATTCATTTGCCAGTGCGTGGAAATTTTGACAAATTTTAAGTAGTGCTGCGAAACTTTTGTACAAGAAACAATTTAGAAAGTTAGTTCACCAACCGGGAACGCGCAACTAAGATTTACCTCTTGAATGTACTAGAATCTTCGCAGTTCAATAATTTTTGAATGTACTTGAATCCTTCTGATTGTAAAGAACGGGTGCAGTTGAGCACTTTCTGATTGCAATAGAATAGAATTATTGCAGTTTGCTTGAGCTGCATTGCCCCTGCAGCTGAGGAGACTCTGTCGCCCAGAGAGGAAGAGTGGAATTTTACACCTTTGATTGCTTCGAAAAGTCCCGGGAACTACGGTCTCATTATTTGATAACTCGGTTGGCCAAGCTGTTGGTGTTAGGAAAAAATATCCACCGTTTCCGAGACTTCAATAAACGGTTCACCTTAACCCAACTAGCAAAAAAACAACTGTTCGATCTGAAAAGCTGTGGGATGCGCAACACCTTCCTCTAACAACCAGTGTTTCAAACCCTCTGCGGCCCAAACACTGCTTTATACAAAAGTATTTCTACTATGGACTTGGAGGTATCCTACCTTGTTCCCACTCCAATTGAACTTTTGAAAGGTAACAATAACAAAGACCTATGAAGAACACAGTGGGTGCCATAGAAAGGACCAACAACCACTAACCAATTAGCACTATTTTGTCAGGTAACGTTCGATCAAATTTCCAAAGCAGAACCAACCCAATAACGAGGTATAACAATTCCCATTGATGTATGTAGGTGCAATAGCTTTCATTTTCCGCTTAAAAATTGAACTTATTTTTGGTCGACAAGAAACATTTTCTACTGTATGAATTGATGCGAATACTGTACATACGTACTGTGTGTCATTTGAATGTTTTAAATGAAAATTTGAATATATATGATGGCTTACGAGAGCTTAAGAGTGTTCCATAGTTTAATAATTTTCAAACCACGGAAGGACGCAATGATCTTTCATATTTATACGCCAACGAAGTTTTGAATACTGCTGCAGTAAATATTTGACGCGCACGGATTTTCTTCCAAAATATACGTAAATTTTCTTTCTATCACTTTCATACTGAGATGAAACTATATTAATTAAACCAATTTGATAAGAATTTTGGACACGTAGAATCGGATTTCGTCCGGAATTTGATCTGTGAAGCGATCCGGAAATGTTCACCGTTTTAACGGGACGGAAAGGGCGGGAACAAAAGAAATTTATTTTCGCTGAATGAATAGTAAAAACTAATTGGCGAATGGCTTTTCTATATCCTGCTTCAAATTCTTTACTTGCGTGACGCACATGAAGGTGGGGGTGGTCAAATTAGTTTAAAACTTTATCGTATGTCAAGCGCGGAAAGTATGATTCGTTCAACTTTTATTTACAAAAAATATGAATACTCGGTGAAATTGAGGGAAAAATATGACCTACATGCAGGAATGAAATGCTCGGCATTGAGTTAGCCAGTAAAATATTTTCATCGCAAGAAGTCTAAGCTAGAAAATATGGTTCCGGAATGATGAAATGAGGCACTGAAGTAAGTGAAAAGTACAATTATTATTTATATTACAATAGTCGAGGTGTAAAGCTCCCCTACACACATGAAATGTGATCCCATGAGAGCGAAGAAGAGGGGCCATTGAGTATGGGCTGATAGTAAGCGAAAAATGTTTGGAACGCAGTTTCATGGAGTGCTTTTCGTACGTGAGAATATGGATGGCGATATAAGGATGCAGGAATAGATACACAGCTTGAATATCAACTGAACTCGTGACGAAAGTGTGTTCGTTGTGAAGAAGCTTTTAACACAGCGGTAGTCAATGAAGTTGAAAAAGACATTTAGAATAACGAAAATAGGATCGAGAAGAGAACAACAAGGTTTACACATAAATAAAAATAATAGGATCTCAAAAAGAACACGGAGTATGATTCTCAGGTGAGCAAGGTAGAAAGCACACAATCTAGGTACTGGAGGAAGTGAGCATTTAGTTTCTTTTTGAGCGCAAAATGATGCGACAACGTAATCTAACAAAGATTTTTCGAGAAAAATCATACGATAAATCCAACATTATGGAGCAGAACCCTGTCTTTCTAATATTAAAATAAATTATGGTAGACAGTAATGGAAGAGCTTATTACGACGATGCTAATAATGTTAGTCAGCAACACAAAGTTATTGCTACACACCACGAACGTTCACTGTCAAACAGCTGTGAAATTTTCTATCTCGTTTGGTTATTGGTTAAAGTGAAATTACATTGCTTAAGCCTGTTTAAAATTCAAATCCATTGGTCAGTGAAATAGGAAATTGATATTTTGAAAAGTACTTTGATCTTGCAGTGACTACGTGGATACTTTCGATCTGTTTCAAAGGGCTACTGCAAGTGTTGCGTACGAAGCTAAATGCAGTCTTATAGTACACAAGACTGTATCTAGTTTTACGTACAAAGCTGAACGCAGCTGCATTGCCAAAATAGTTCAGTTTTCATAAGGCCAACATGACTGAAGGCTTGAAGACATAAAATTAAGAGCTCTCAAAACAGTGAACTTCCGCTGGTACATTATTTTCACACGTGCTTCAGAATTAATTAGGTGCCATTTTACAACGTAATTACAAGGCAGGCTCGATTAGATCATTAGTCAGCATTCGAAGGAAAGTTACGCGTGTTACTCAAGTAGCAAATTCTAGAAAATAATACTCAACTAGGTCTGGTATCCTAAAAGGTACTCTATCAGCTCTAGGTTTCTCCTTCGTAATGTAGAGTTACCAGAGAATTTATCATCACCAAGTATCGTTTTATTGCGACTGTTTTGTGATTCAGTTTCCGCAAAAAAATTAAGTTACTTTCACCGACAGGAAAATGATTTCTGATTCGGCCAGCGCAGCGGTAATTGTCCATTTCAGAGCGGTCATTCTGGATATCCATCAAGCAAAAAGCCCTAAAATTTCTAAAGCGACAATAATTGACCGGACTCGAGACAATGTCTTAATCATGTTTCAAGTCTTTGTTCAACAAATAATAAGCTATATTTTTTTTTTCGACAAATTGGAAAATTATTCTTCAACATTTATTCACTCGATCAACCACACTGTGAGACTGACTCAATTCTACACTTGAAATTTCAGGCATTTCTCTGAAGAAATTCTGTCCAAAGAACGGTACTAACGACGTCAACGTTTTTGCATAGTTATATATTCTACATAGTAAGCTGCCTTTAGAAGTACATTGGAGCGGCTATCGTTATTTAGGCCCCTTTCTGGTCCCGGAGGCGACCCAAAGAGACGCTTCAACTGTGCAAATCGAGGCAAAGTCCTCTCAGAATTTGGTTTTTAAGAACAAGAGCGATACAAAAAAACGTTCAGTATTGAATTATGAATGATTAATGCAAGAAATAGCTTGCCTAGTAACTCGGGACAGCAAAAAGGCTGAAAGACCACAAGATGGTGCGTCCAAGCCAAATTATGCATAGAGCTTTAGTATGAGTACGAGAATGCCTTGGTTTTATACACATTAACATCAGGAAATATTGTATAAGCAATTGAATGTAATTCAAGAAAGGTCATATATACAGAATTATGGTCACAGCAGTTTTGAAGAACACTAGAACTTTTGGAATTATTGAGATTTATATCATACCACAGCAGCAGGTGAGCACTATAATAATCTACGGTCAAATTGAAGTACAAACAAGTAACATCGCATTTGCAGTCGATAGCGGGCAGCCATAATTTAGGTGATGTCAATGATAATGCTCAATAGGAATTGGTCCGCTATAACTCTTTTCTTCAACCACCTCAAGGAATTGCCAGGAGTTTTGAAAGGTATCTTTAAATGGGCTTGAGATTTTCATCAGGAAATGCTATAAAAGTCGCTCAATTATTTAGCTTTCACGGGTTAGGCAAACTTCATCTACTAAACCAAAGTAAAAACTTTTAAGACACGACCTTGGCAGTTGTGCTCGCTGCAACCAGTGAGAGCGTTCAATTTTGAAAGGAGAGCATCTACCGCTACTAGCCTTTTATAACAGGAGGAGGAAATCGTCTAGACTACATAGGAGCGTGCGGTTGGTAGTAGTCTTCTAGGTGCGCGCTAGGGGAGTCTTTAGAAGTTCAAGAGGTCACCTACGTGGCCATGGAAGGAGCCGCCGTGGTGAAGGCCGGGGCCGTCAGCCCACTTGGTCAGGTCTATGCTGGGCAGCACCCCGGAGCTGCAGGGCACGCGCGGGTTGCTGGAAAGAAAGCAAGTAAATGGTCGATTAGATCATGAATTTACAATTAGGTCATTTGTTAATTACATCTTTCGTCTGGGACATGGAAGTGCTCAAACAAAACGATGCGAATTAGTAGCAGCAGTAAGAATAGCAGCGCTTTAGTAACTCGGACAATCTCGCACAGAAAGAGAAGGGACCATTCAGTATGAACTTTGGAAAGCGAGAAATTTTGCACTAGGTGTTCTCCATCATAAGATCTCCTGTGCATAGAAACAGCGAGTTTAGAAGAATGAGGAAGAAACGATAAAGAATAATCAGTGAAGAAACTTGAAAATGAGAAAAGAAAAGTGAGCATAAATGATAGGAATCCCGAAGGCTGAGCTAGAGCTGAGTGAGGACATTGGGGATTGAGTGGGGAACTGGGGGCCACTGTTAGGTTATCTAACAGTGTCTCCTAGTTCCCAAATCACAGGATAGACAAACCTAACTAACCTAACGCTATTGCCTATCCTGCGTCCCATGAGGTACAAAGACTTCTCGATAGCTGAAGTGAGTACCACTGTAAAGAGACAGACTGTGTCACTGGAACAGACGCGTAGTACTCACATGTCGTGGTCAGGCAGCACCATCGTGTACACCTGGATCTTCTTGATGTCGTCGCTGTTGTCGCAGATAATCCTCGAGAGCTTGATCTTGCGAATTTCTTCAAGTTGATCTAAGGGAGAACATTCACCACAAACTTCATAAGCACGAAATGATACGTGTGTCCTCACCACAAACTTCAAAAGCACGAAATGATACGTGTGTCCTCAAAGTTTGAAGGTATTGCAAGATTGGTACTGGGTCTTGAAAACTAGGACTTTATGATGCACAGCCCAGGCCGCCAAGGGCAGTTGCAGGGCTATCAAATCCTCGAAGATAAATAGAACAGACATTCGTGAGTCCAAAATTGTTTATCACGAAAAGCTAATCTTCAATGTACCCTGAAAGGCAATCATCCAATTCGCAGATGATACCCATTACTTGGTTGTTCTATTTGGCAACAAAATTGAACTATTTTGATGGGCAGATGAAATTCATTCGCGCGCTACCACTTCCCAAAAAAAGAGAAAATAGTTTTTCCGTACCACACCGTTAGGTATCAACAGATTCTCTAAGCCGGAAGAGCTGAGCCAGTGGCTCTAAATCTCTTTAATGACCAACAAAATCCAACAACTCATTCCAGAAGTGTCTAGTAATAACTTTAATAATAATAACGTCCCAATTCTACTATTTCCCCTTCTTTTGAAAGGATTCACGAATGCAGGGATCCAGTGTTTCTTTATGAAAAATGAAAAGGTTTTTCTGAATTTTCTCTCAATTAGCGTTTCGTGATGAACAATTTTGAACTTATGAGGGTTTGTTTTCTTACGAAGTGTAAAGCACCAACGACACTCGTTATGTAGAAAACAAAAGCTGAAAAGAACCAAACATCAAAATGAAATAAAACGTGCATAGACCTGAAAGATTAGAACAATGAAATCTACAGAGTTACGAACACGAACGAAGCCTTAAACAAATCGAAATATCAATCGTGTCTAATCAAAAGTGCATACGTTCATGTGTTGAGTACCAAAATCAAAATTGTAATGAAGACTCAATAATTTTGGCAACAGGTTATAAATATACAACCTGTAAAAAAATAGGGACTCAAAAATTTTAAGAGTAAAAAATAGCGATATTAAACCATCGCTGTTCAAAAGAAACAGGTGTATTGAAACCTCACCATTCATAAGTATTTTAAAATTCCAGTATCATTCATAAAAAATGGGGATATTAAAATATTATCAGTGACAAAAAATGGTGTAATTAAGATACATTTCACCATTCAAAGGAAATCGAGTTGTAATAAGTGCTACGCGCGCGAGTCTCCTGACGAACTTCTTCTGGCTGATGTTGTTTCGAATTACAGCTGCTGCTGCTGTGCTGTCGTTTCGAATTACAGCTGCTGTTGGTCTTGCATTGCCATTCCGCACTTTAGCCGTTTGTGACGTACAGGTGTTCGTATTCGCTTCGGTCAAACATTTTTAAAAATTTCGAAATTCGATTTGGGGACAATATTGATCGACAAAATCAAGAGGTTAACAGCAAAACATTTTGCAACAAGGTTCATCTCCGAGGGCAGTACACGCTACTCGATCTCCGAGGGCAGTACACGCTACTCGACCTCCGAGGGCAGTACACGCTACTCGATCTCCGAGGGCAGTACTCACGAGGGGTGAAGGACGAGGGGTATCCGGGGTTCTCGTACCAGAACCTGTCACCAAATCGGAGGTCCTTGAATGTCAAACCGATGAGGCAGCTGAAGGTGGGTCCCACCATCGAGCCTGGCAGCGGCCTCTCGCTCACTCCCCCGCTCCACAAGTCCATATCATCAGGGTGACTGAAAGGGGTACGAAATAATAATTCACTCTCAGATTTCCACCCCAAAATAAATATACTTCCACAAAAATAATTGAATACAAGTGTGCAAAAGGTCAAGAGGAAACTGTGAAAGTTTTAATCTTGGAGAATGACGTTCGCTATTGTTTTAATAACTTGTTCCTGTACGGATATCAAAAACTCTAAAAATTAAAGCAATCTCAGCAAAAATGTGAATCTATGTGACGTTAAGAGCTTGCAGTTTTGATGGTTTTACAGAATAGACAAGAAAAAATTGCAATACTATTTCAGACGAGTTGTCATTCTCTAGAAGCTAATCACAGATTTTCTTCGATGATGAAGGTAGGATGCGAAACTACGGAGAGATGTGCACGGGCAAATACTAAATAAATGTTGCTTTAAAATTTATAACTGACATGCGTTAAAAAATCCCTTCAGCCATGTAATTCACGTATGGTGACGAAATGTGCCACAGGTACAAGTGCACAAAATGTGCCACAGGTACAAGTGCACAATATGTGCCTTAGGTGCAAGTGCACAATATGTGCCTTGGTGCAAGTGCACAAAATGTGCCTTAGGTGCAAGTGCACAAAATGTGCCTTAGGTGCAAGTGCACAAAATGTGCCTTAGGTGCAAGTGCACAAAATGTGCCTTAGGTGCAAGTGCACAAAATGTGCCACAAGTACAAGTACACAAAATGTGCCACAAGTATAGATCGTTGATTCTAGTGCTCGTTAGGGTTTATCTGAAAACACTCGTTACCCAAATGGTAGTTATAATTTTGACTCTACAGCGAGGCGCAAATCCGCAGTAACATCAAACAATGCATAAGGAAGGATCAATATACACTAGTCCCGGACGTTACTATGGTCTGCCTTAAATCAACAGAAAACAAGAAGGCTCAGTTCAACGTGAATCACATTTAAAACATATACAATGTATGGTAAGGTGTAAATTTATAACGAATTCAATACACGATAAATGAATAGAAAACTGTCAAGATGTGGTAGTCAGTAATTGAAAATTTAGCTTGCATGAGGCTTTAGAACATTCAAAGAGTGATCAATCGATTCGTTTCTCTCTTTTTCTTCATCGATGCTGATTTAAATAACTTATATTCTGAAGAATCTTATTCACGCTTCCATTTTCTTAGCCAATGATGGAACAAGTCTGATGCTGGCACAAAGCACTGATCCTGTTCGCAGTCAATTAACAGTCGCGGTTGTTGTATTCACACGGTTACTGTCGACTACACTGACCGTTTGAATGCAGCTCGCCACCTGCCAGTTACCACTCCAGTTCATTGCGTGTTAAAACACTCAAATAGTTGCAATCAATTTAACAAAACGATTATTTGTCTAATAAAGAGCAACGTTTCAACGTATCAAATCTCATTCTCTCGCAGGAAAACGAGGTAAAGAGAAAAGCAACCTTAAACAGGCTGAATTTTTCGTAAAATTCCCTATCGAAATGGAGTTGTACTCACCCGTAAACATCGCTGTAGCGATGTACCGTCTTGTTCGCCATCCAACCTCCCAGGTCGCTCCATGAGTGGATGCGAGGCAGGCCGCAAAATTCCCTGAAATCGTTATAGTACGGCACTCCGTGCTCTCTGGCGCGCTGCATGTTGATGGCAGCCAAATCCATGCCAAACTTCTTGTCGGGTTCTTGGAACAAGTGGTTCGTGACCTGTCGAAAATGCAAGACAAGACTGGTGAGATAAGAGAAGAGACGGTTAAATTCGCTGGCCTCGCGCTTTAAAAGATGATGGAGGTTGCTGTCCCCCACCTGTTATATTTTTTGTCACTCCATTCATGTCCTTAGCAGTGGGACAGCAGCCATTTTCATCCGCCTCGTTTTTCCAGATACTTCATAGTAGCTGTGTGTAGATCGTAAGAGTCTCTGCCTTTAGAACTAGGAAAAGACCAGAAATAATGTAGTATAAATTCAAGAAGATTGATGCGAGATTTTGCTTAAATTTTAGCCTAATGCAAAAAAGTAACGATTTTTTTATTGTAAAACATGTTTATAGGTTAGGGTTTGCTAGCGCTAGATTCGGATATAGGAGTACAAGGAAAACCATAATGATGATAGCATCAATTGATGGCAGTGTTCATTATGCATTTTTATCGAAATCAAATTTAAAATTAATCCTTGTTAGAAAGACTTATTGAAAGTTTTTATCTGGCATTTATGCATGACAACGAGCTGAAAAATACAATAATGCAGACACTTCTTCGCGTGTGATCAAGTCATGTTCCAGATATGGAATAAAAATATCCATTACGAATAGGATTACTATAAAAATCGCCTGGGTAACTATGATTTGTTCGAACATATTGTAACTCTTTCGTTAAGAACATGCGCTAGCATCCCTAAGACTCTAAGTCGAGACTTCGTAAACGAAGACCGTCTGCAGATACGACGCAAAGCTCACCTCCTGAGTGACGGCGTCGTCCATAGCCTGGGCCACCTGGTTGCAGAGCCCCATGATGTACTGGTCGCACCACCCTCCCTTGTACAGATCGTACGGCTGCCGCAACATCTCGCTCAAACGCTGGGAGGCTGCGCACAAAAATCAAGCGACTCTGAGGAAATTGTCCGAACTCGCAAGGCTCGAGAGCCCGAGGAGCGGAGTGCTCGTTTTGGCCTCAGCCCTCAACAGCAAAAAAATCGCTGACCAACCAACATGGACCCATCACTGCCATTAAGAAAAAATAGAAGAAATCATCTTTTTCTATCACAACACTACCGTATAATTATGCATCGACGTTTCACCAGCATACATGATATTTTTCAATATTTTCTTTAGTGTTGAAACGTTTCGTCACCTATTGATCATTATCATCAGTGTAACCCCCGACCACCACCACTACCATTACCACACTCCAACCCACTGTGTTGATTCTCTGCATTCTGCAATTTGATTAATATTAATCGAAAAATTTAGTTCACATGTGTATTTCACGTATCTCTCTCATGATACTGAACTGCCCCTATACTCATCTTCATCTTTCAATTATCCTCACCTAATGAAATATTTTCATTCACCAAAGTACGCAATTCATTTTTCTTCACTGTTGCAGTAATTCATATTCAGTAACAGGTATACAAAATGACACATTTTCCCATCCGAACATGTTTAATTCATCTAAGCTCACTGACGCAATATTTCTCTCACATGCATAAATCATTCAATTTTACTCAATAATCATCAATAATACTTAATTAGTTTGAGGTTCCTTAGCCACATGAAAGGCGATCTCAACAGAACGCTTCACTCACTAATTTACTTGTCAATTACTAATAACATGAATTGCCAACACATGAAGTTCGGGTGCACTGAGGGGCGTAGTAAGAGGACTCACCAATGTACTTGTTGTTCGGGCTCCAGCGCTCGATGGTGGAGGGCAGCAGAGAGTGGCCGAAGCGGAAGGAGGCGGTGATGAATTGTGATGTGACCGTAGCATCCACCTTTGGGTTGTAGCCGTCAAAGTACCCCTGTCGTACAGCACGTAATGTTCCTTTTAGCCATACAGTTAAAAGAGATTATATTAACGTACTTAAACGCTGTTGTTTAAGCGTCGTTTAAGTAGTCGTTTATGCTTCAAAGGTTGATATGTTTACTTGCTGATTAAGCAACAGCGGAGAGGGATTCAAAAGTGAATTTAAAATTACTAATAGGTTGACCGTTATACTCTTAAAAGCTATTTGGATATTATTTAAATAATTAATGGGATTATCCCTCAATAACAATACGTACAGAAATTCCAATACAAGTTACGTAGGATGTTGGCTTCGAGAGTGACTAATACAACTTTGCACCAACTGCATAGCAAGTTCCAAACTTTTGCACAGTTTAAGTACAATTTATCCCTTTATTGAGAATCACAAATTTTACCGTAGATTTTTAAATTTCGTAGAGTAATAAATTTATGTACAATCTAGAAGAAGTATATCAACATACAAGAGAGCCAGAAAATTGATGTAATTTCATACGTAAAAGCCTTTCCATTAACACGATTGGGTTAGTTTGGTAAGAAAGATATATTTACTCGAACTTGGGTTGAACTGGTTTCCAAGTACATACTCTCTTTGGGAATCAACTATTCGCTCGTCAAATTGACATCGCACTAAAAATACAGGTAAGCTCTCGATTTGCCTCACGTGTTTCTGGAGGATGAGTTCATGTTTGGTCATCATGTCCTTGCCCAAAATCATAGGCAGGAACTCGTTGTAGGTGATGTGTTGTACGATGGCAGCCACGATGTGTCGACCCTCCTGCACATTCAGGGATTTGTAAATGGGTATTTAACTAAAAATAGGAAGCAGAAAGTACGGACCAGTAAAGAATGGATCAAAGGAAAAACCTATTTAAGTTTGAGAAACTGAAAAAACAAGGTACGCTGATAATATTATTCTCCCGTAATTATAACAATATATAATGCATACTAGACTACTACGTCTCTATGTGTTCTACTAGAAAACAGTAAGAATAAAAACTGCTAATTTACGGTCAGCGTTTTACGTAAACTAAACATTTGGGTATGCGTTGCATTAATCTACGGACTTTATGTACAAGATTTAAGTATCTCTAAACTCCGTACATTATTATGATCAGGGTACGAGCATGATCATCGGGCTTAGAACTACAGGCATGACAATTAAAAATAAAAATCGTAAGCCCTTCAAAGAAAGAAACTCGTGTATTCGTGTAACTTTATTGCACGAAACAGTCAACGCCCCGAACGATGCTACGTTTCCAGTGAGAAAATCAATGACGCTAATTTAAGAAAGCACCAAACTTGAGAATCGGGATCTCAACACACACACATACATTCGTAAAAAAAGGTTGGAGAAGAACATGAAGTGATGGGCAAGGAACACAGTGGTATGAGGAGGGACAGACGCGGTGAGTACATACAACTTGTACGTAGGGTAGTGAATGAAATAATTGAAAGAATGAAGAAAAAGAATTAAGAAAGAGAATGAAAAGGTGTATCAGGCATTCTTAGATATTTAGAAAGCATATAGAGTGGACCATTCGAGGCTTTTCGATATTCTTAGGAAAGAAGGTTTTAGCGGAAAAATAGTGAGCATTGATTACATTGATCTGAGGAACAGATATTCTGATGTAAACTTTGATTAGCACAATAAATTTTAACACTAAATTTGTGCGATAGTGTAAAAACTGCATTTTGATGACTAATCGATGGTGTGAAACGGCACATGAAAATTTCGCTTCAGAATTATAAAAAAACAGTGTTTTTGTGAATTCATGTAATTTATTGATGCAAGCATCTAATTTATGGCTTGAAAGGACGAAAAAATGTACCGATAGTCGAAGTTGTAACTTTATTGACCGGCGATGTAAGCTAAAATAACCCTAATTTAAAATGAAAATGTAACCTATACCGCACACTTTGTATATATAGGAATAATCTCGTCGTTCGTATCATACACTGTCCCAATGAAAAATACATGCACGATACCACAAAAAAAACTGTCTTCACACAGTTATCGGGGAGAACAAGTTGAATAGATTGTATTACCTGGTAGAGCTTCTCGTCGTCCCAGTGCGGGTTGATTTTAGACAGCTCCGTTGCAATCCTGTTGTGTTCTCGCATGAAGAGCGTATGCACCACCGCAAGTACCTGAAGGGACAAAAAATTGTGCAAAGTTCTAAAGCACGGAAGATTTTTAGAACTGCTATAGAATTTCAAAGTTTTCGTCAGAACGAATTTATTGAGGACCGTAAAATAGTATGATTTGTAGTTGCACAAGCGAAATACTTCTAATACATAGTGGCGTCAGCTTTGAAACTGACTCGGAAATCCCAACTAGCCAGGAATATTATGTGATCCATCAAACAAAATACGCTTCAGTTGTTAGAAATGAATCTACCACCAGCACCGGAACTTTCCGGTCGCTATTCACGGAACTAAACTACACCTTCGCAAAATACATAATTGCCGGCAGGGACAAGTGAGAGCCCGCTGTACTCACGAGCTGTTCGTTGACACGGTTGTCGCCTGCATCGAAGCAGAAGACTTCGTTGTTGGGTCTGATGCATCCAGCCTCTGGTTGGGTCAGCTTCAGCGGCAGCATGTCCTTCAGACCGAACTCACGGAATACAGGCAAAGCCTGCAACGAGAAATATAATGTGAGCCCCGGAATTTTTTACCAATCTGCAATGTAAAAGTTGCGTTGGTTGCCAATCATGACAACGGGTTACGTGCTAATGATAGACGCAAGGAACGAATGAACTCTTCATCAGTAATGAGATGTGAAACGGTTACCAATCGAAGGCCAGGAAACCTAGCACTAACGAATGCGTTATTTCGATATGATACTCATTATCATTTTGGAGCCAGCTTTCTCAGCAACTATACTTGAGAATTATTTTATCATATCAGTGAAAAAACAGGATGTTTATCTTTGTTTTAGCAATGTTTATACTCTAGTGATCATGTTACATTAGAAAAAAGACATCTGAACAACTAAACGCTGAACTTTGAGAATAAAGTTTAGATGACGCAGGTTTTTTACAACTTAGTTTCTCTCAAAAAACGTTCACTAGTGTACTTGTTCACAGAGACCTATAATTCGAGATTTTCTGCAGACGAGAATTTTGATAATCTGGCAAAACGTACATGCATAGCAATCAAGTAGTAATAAAAAATTATCCTACAAAATACTTGGCAGAAATTCTTAAGACATTGAGCCACGTACTTTCAGAAGGCCTCCTTTGTACAGCCTGATCCTCCTGGCAATGCGGTCGTTGTTGCCGTAGATCCAGTTTCCGTCGAGGTAGGAAGAAAGCTCGTTGATTTGAGTCCGGGGCCCTGTCATCCAGACGGTAATTATTAATATTATTAACGCACGTGTTCATAAATTTCCATGCTGACGAACTAGCTGGCTAGAGTAACTAACGCGGGATGGAACACAGAGAGAAAAGTGTGTTGGAGCTTTAGCATGACGTGAATGTTTCGATGGAAAAGATACTAACTAAAACAAGAAAACTGGGCAGGCATGAATCGTGCTATCGACTAAATGCTCAGACACTAAAATAGAGAAGAAATAAAAGTTGCAAAGAACTCTTACAGTTTCTTCTGAGGTGTCGTTTAAATAAACATGAACTGAAGCATAAGCTGAGTGCTCCTATGAACAAATTTTGATCAAAAATTGCGGTGGTATTTTAATTAAAGTTTCATCGGACAACTTGTTTGCCACTCATGGTATTTCACTCTAAAGATGTGTTTCACTCTAAAGATGATGTGTTTCAACCTGACAAAACAGCACCGCCACCCAAGCCAAGCAATTTCAGAAGTGTACCCCAGCACTCAATCACTCTTCGGATGAACTCGTTAATAATTTCCTGATAACCAAATTGTTGAGGATAATGATTTTTTCTAGTAGTATAGGCGTATTTCAAACTTTTCGTTCTTGGAGAATTCAACTTCATTTGAAGTTATAGAATATTCACTGACGTAGCGTGATTTTACACTACTTCAGTATTTTACTCTCTATAAACCTCCTATATTCGTATCCATTTTAAAATATTCTACATGAGTCAAAAGCTAAATGAAACACCTTGGAGTCAATTCATTTAAAATTGCAACATTTCGATATTTCATACATCATCAAGCAAATCAATCTGAAATATAGAAGTTTTCGGTAAAATCCTTCCACTGAGTCAAAATCAAAACTACTTGATATATCACTAAATCTTACACACTATGAATTTGGAAAATATAGGGTAGCTAGAAAATTACAAAAAAAATATCTATATAAACCTGTAAAATATTGTACTTAAGAACTAGAATACAGTTACGTTACGTTTCTCAGTAAAAAAAAAATTACCCAAGGAAGGTTAGGCTGCGGCAAACTTGATTCATTATAACTTTCTCACGCTTCACAGGGTAAAATGCAATCAGTGAAGAAAATTCCGAACAAAAATAATAATTTTCATGTCTTATTTGAGAAACGTAAGCAGTAACCTAAATACCTTGTAAAAAAAATAACACTCATTTTTTTTAATTTCAAGCAGCTAACTTAATCTTTCACTGGAACATACATACACCTCATTGACGGAAAACACAATTGAATAGATAGTCATGGCAACTACGAAAGTTAACAATTGAAAAGTGAATTACAGCAAAGCCATAGAAATTAAGACATGAGGAGACGATCATTTGGATTACAGAAACAAGCAATTGAGACGCTCACCCAGTTTGCATTTGCTGGTGAGGCCTGGCCGAGATCTGGTGACGGAGATGCAGTTCTGCTTGAAGAGCGAGTAGAAAGGGTCTTCGCTGGGGACGATGACGGGGAGGCACTCGGGGAAGTTGCGATCTCTGTCGCAGCAACGGGGGTCCATCTCCGTACCCGGTACTGCGGTACATTGGGGGACTGATGTACTTTTATGGAATACACAAGCACATTCATAGAGGTCCTTCCATACAACTCAAAAGCATTGGAGGCAGAAAGTTAGTCATTCGAAACCCCAAGAGTGGAGAGGCAGTAGAAAAATATTGGTCTTGAATGAAGTAGAAAAATTCCCCACGAACATGAGGCAATAATTGTCACCGATTCCGTCGTGGTAGCCATATATACGAACATCTTAATTGATACAATTGATAACACTACCAGTTTTTCATTCACTAGCGTGGCAAAAGAATGTCACATAATGTCAGAGATGTGCGTGAATAATATAATATTCAATAAAATACTTAATAATAAACATGAAATTTTCAAAACAAACTGAAAATTCAACCTGACTTCGACGAAGTTTGCTTTCGTGGGCATCAAGTCATGCCACCAAAAATGAGACGATTTCATCATAAAAAAATCACGGCCAAAACGGGTGTACAGGAAACGGAGCAGGACTTCAGCTGGGAACCCCCACTACCATGTCAAGTGCTTCTGCTCGTAACCCCCACTACCATGTCAAGTACTTCTGCTGCGGTGAGTCAAGCACTTGTCAAGTCTCTACGGTGAAGGTCATGTCGTGAGGTGCACTTACGCTTGGTCTCTGCGGTGAGGGTCATGTCGTGAGGCGCACTTACGCTTGGTCTCTGCGGTGAGGGTCATGTCGTGAGGTGCACTTACGCTTGGTCTCTGCGGTGAGGGTCATGTCGTGGTCGATGGCCTGACCCCACGCGACTGCCATGATGGTGATGGCGTGGTCGTGCAGACCTTCATCCCTGTGCACGTGGGCGGACACCACGCGGGGGGAGGGCAGCTCGTGCCCATGTTTCGAGGTGAGCTTCGGGGCATCCAGGCCTGAGGGGTGAGCATTTGAAGGACTCGATAGAGCGGTATATCGCTTAAGGATTACTTAAAATTTAAATAATTCGAGACAGCAATTCGAGATTCAATCCATTATGGTCAATGGAGGTGAAAAATTATTATTTTATTTGTTTAATGACAAGAACAGGCACCAGCATAGCTCTTGGATAGGAATAAATTTTATTAACTGTTATTTTTACGTGGAATTCATGATTACATAATTGTCATAATGCAGCAAGTGAATCCATAGAAGAAATTATATAAACCAGAATTACAACTAAATCGTAACTACAAATTTCCAAGAATTTTATTAATAACTTAGTTAATTTATCATTTATTTCTGTTACTTTATAACTCCCTATCCCTACGAAATGTGATCCATGGAGAAGGAAGAGAAAGAACCATTTCGTATTAACTACAGAAAACAGGGAATGAATACCCGAGTATGTTCCCTTATAGGATCCCCTGCGCATTGAAACAGCAAGGTAAGAATAATGAGGACGAAAAGACAAAGAAAGATAGCAAAGAAGGCTTAGAAATTGAAGGAGTAAAGTGTGAACAAAAGAGATAGCCTACCTATGGCTGAGGTAACCTAACAGTGCCCCCCTGGGACACACCAGATGATGACGGTGTCGTGACGTAGTACATGTCAACTAAAATATCCAGGTTATAATGCATCACAGAATATTTTCAAATCGCAGGTCTAATTGGAAAAATTAATAATATGAAATTGATTTGCAAATAAATTTTCTACGAAAATCCCCAATGACGAGCAAAATCAGTTCCAGAATAGCATCAATGCTTTGCCTAGGTTTCATCAGAGACACACGACAGCAAGGAAGGTGTCACTCGCATTCTTATAATGCAAAAGGCTTACCTTACTTCTGTATTTGTAATTGTTCAGGAATGTGTATATTAAATGAGGAATACCTCGAAACGCCGAGTTGCAGCCACCTCGAACGATGCTAAAAGTTTCACTTTACTTGCTCAGCGCATATTGGACACAAATGCAATTTTCTGACAATACTTAAAAACCCATTTCGATATCTGGCTAACATGTAGTGCGCTCAACTCTAAAAAAAATGGAGATGATATCCCGAAACAGGCACTTCAAGAGGAGAAAATGGTGCATTCAGGCCCAAAGAAATTGAAAATAATCATCCATGTGCTTATGGAGGAGGAAACGGTGCATTCAGCATTAACCCTGGAATGCTCACCATAAATCTAAGGTTACGTAAAGGAGAGACTCTTGATCTAAGTCCATACGAAAAACTTGAAGAGTTGAACAAAGAGTATAAGATACCCTAGCAAAGCATGCCAGGATTAAAGATATGGGAACACATCATCCCCTATCTTGAGGAAGAGAAACTAGTGAAATAAATTATAGATAGATAATTTTATTGCAAAAAATGACCTCTTCGAGCTTGGGCATAAAGAAATAGTAGAATAAGAGATTCAGCGACGAGCCTTGTGTGCGTACGCACCAATTCTTGGAATGCCAGCCAAAATTTTCCGCCGGGGCATTTTAATTTCGGCCTCCATGTGCAGATGGACGGTGGAAATTAAAAATGCCCCGGCGATGGAGTCTAATCTGGTGCTACGCTGTGTTATGAACTCTTCAGAATAGGAAACTAACCGTCCTCATACTCAGGCAGGAGGAACCGCTTGAAGGTTGTCAGGCCTGAGCCCCAGTGAGGGTTGTCGAGGTTGTTGCAGCGGCCGTTGATCGTACGGTACCTGGGGTTGGGGGACACATGAGAGGATTTATAGTGAACGACAAGAAAGAATCAGAGCATGTATACCAGTTATTAACTCAATTTTTCATGTAAAGAAAGGCTAACATATTTCTTCGACCGAGTGACGAAGATCCCAGACGAACAATGCACAGCTGATCGCGGGGAAAATAGATTTAGATTCCACTCAGTTGAAATAACTCGTGATTACTTCTTCATTGCGAATTAATTCAGTAAACACTGCTCCAATGTTAATATCTCTCAAACGGACAAGTTCCACGATCCAACTCGACCATCATTTATCAATCCTAAAATGGTGCAGTTCAAGGATAAAATTTTATTTAGCCGCAAAAACCCTGCTCTGAAGCCGGAAACCTGAACTTTACAACAGAAGTTTCAAGTTTTTTTTTAGTAAACTTTCCATTTGACTATCTTATTTCCCAAGCTAAACCGCTACCTCGCAACAAATTTCAACTCCATAATTGAAACCTCTAGTTTTTCTTTGTAGGTTTACTTTCCTTTCTATCTTCTTTTGTTCAACTTGACGTGTCGAATTTCCATTTAACATTTATTTTACTACAAAAAGTAATACCTTTCCACTTTACAGGGCGTAGGCCTCGTGAAGTCGGAGCAGACGGTACCAATGATGGTCTTGTGGGTGTCGATGAGGGGCAGGCCGTTCACGATCACGTCCTTGGGGAGGTGGTACCTGAGGGTAAACGAAGTCCACTTCAGAATTTCAAAGGATCCACAAGTATCTCAGAATGCATACCCGAATTTACATTAAAGTGAATGCGAAAAATTCCTAGTCCACTTATCACATAATAAACAGGGCCCAACACAACACACTACACAGGGCCCCTCACGACACACTATACAGGACCCCTCACAACACACTAGACAGGGCCCCTCACAACACACTGTACAGGGCCCCTCACAACACACTACACAGCGCCCCTCACAACACACCACACAGCGCCCCTCACAACACACTACACAGCGCCCCTCACTCTTTAGCGATGATGCGGGTTGTCTCCAGCAACACGGCGCCCAGTTCGGCCCGCTGCTCAGCGCTGTCATCCTTCTCCGGGCGCGGCAGGCCGAGGCGGTCCCGCGCTTGCGAGAACGCCGCGTCAATCGAAGAGAACGTGATGCACGTGACGTCGTCACTCCCGCTGGAAGAGGCACGGAAACGCGTGAGTGACGTAGCGAAAAAGGTGTGGAAATTTAAAGAAGAAAAGTGGGCACTAAAGATAAAAGTCCCGAAGGCCTACCTAAGCTGAGGTAACCTAACAGTGCCCCTGTGGGACAAAGCGCGAGTGACGGTAAGGTAAATATTGTGGGTTAGGAGATGTTTCGTGCCGGAATGGAAGCACAGTTTGTAAGGGTAGCGAGAAGTGCGTCCTCACAGGGATGGTTTAGTGTAAGTAGCGTACATCTCGACTCCTACTTTCTTGGAGCATAGTTGTGCCTACCTTTCGGAATGGAAGCTCTTAAGATTATTTTCTTGGTAAAATTACCTTGAAAATCTCGCTTTCATAAATAAAAATGAAGCCAATTGTTTATCAGGCCCAGAAAAATCTCAATAATTTGATACAAAGAACTCGGTTGAGATGTTCAGGCCCAGCAGAATTGCGTACACGATTCCGTCATCTGAGACATAGGAACCACGCTGGCTGCTCTGCGAGTTGGCTGTCGAGCATTTATTGGTTTCAAAAAATCACCTTTACAACATGGGGAAATTTTAAAGAAAAAATACACATACCGATGCGACCCTTGGAGAAAAATAACTTTTGAACGCGTAAGAAGAATGAACGGGACCACATTTAGAGGAACAAGGAAAAGAACGGCTGAAGATTTGTTTGTAATGAAGATAGAGGGATTGAAGAAGAAGAATTACTTGCTACCAGCATATGTGACACTTCGATGAAAGGTTGCCGATACTTCTGGAAGATTGCGAGTTTTGGGAAGAATTTAGCACATCTCTCCAATGAACAATTCACGTCCAGGACGATAGTTCCTACACTTGATACAAACATTAAAATGAGATGCAACCCGCATTTTCCGAAAAAAATTACTTCTGGCTCAAAGCTACCTCTCCACATGAAATGTGATCGAAGCAGAGCGAAAACAGGGAACCGTTTAGCACTGACTAAGAATAACGTGGAATCTACGCAAAAGGCGTGTCCCACACATGGTCCCCTGCGTATAGAATCAGCAAGTTAAGATGAAGAGAAACAAAAGATAAAGAGGAGTTAACAAATAAGGTGCGAAAATTCAAAGAAGCAAAGGTTGTACGGAAGTTAGAAGTCCCAAAGGCTTATCTATAGTCGAGGTAACCTAACAATTTTGCCGTGGGATCGCCAGTCCCCATAGCATATGTAAGATAGGTAAACCCAACTACCATAAACCTATGGCCTGTCATTTGCCTCCTGACTCGAGGGATATCAGCAAGAAGACAGATGTGCGTATCCTGGCTTTGTACTCAATAAACGTGAGAAATTACCTAAGCAATAGATTTAGTCGTGATGCGCTCGGTTGGAGACGTAACTTCATGTTTAGCTCAACTTCGATTTCATTAGCAAACTGGTCACACACTCTGAAGTCCGCATGAGCTCAAAGAAAAGCCTGCATTTTTAATCGGTAATAATCGCTTTGTATCACTTCCACTCAGCACTGTGCGATTGAGTTGTGATAACGTCAGAGATCTGGACAGCGCAGTCTCTACAGCTTGCATGCACGTATATGCAGAGTCTCGAGTTTTTTTGTGAACAAGAATGCGTAGGAAGTTTTGAATGTACAGTCAGTACAGATACCATTTTTCGTAACGTCGTACCTTGCTTCGTTACAATTTTCATTGTATCACACCTAACTCCAGGAAAATATGTATGTAAAATGAAAAGGCGTAAGATGTATACAAGTAAGTTTCGCACAAGAAAATTCTGACTTTCATTTTGCAGTTACCTCGTGAAGTTACGTAAACTGCCACAGCGCACGGCACTCCCTCATAGCCGATGTACCAACACATTGTTAGTTAGAGTATTGCAAGTATTGAACATGACATTCTCTGATGACTCCCAAGTTAAAAGTTAAAAGCGTACGCAAGCTTCATTCGTACGAGTGTGTATGCAATATTACATACCACGCGTCCCTCCACTCCCTTGTTGTGAAATGTGCCTCAATTCTAGAACGTGCTTCCAGTTTTCGAACGCTAAAGTGTTTGCTCTAGAACGTGTTCCGCAATAACAAAGCGTTTTGGCCTTCTCACCCGAATACTACTGTTGGGGTTTTGGTTCCTGACCTGCGCACGGGAGCCACACCTTTTCTCAGGGTGTCCATTGAGCACAGTTCTTGACGAGTCACGTTCACCAAATTAGTCCCCGCTTCAACATTCCGCCTTCTCGTTCAGCAAAGCATCACGAATGTGTAAAACACGCGCATTTATTTACAAAAGTTCAAAGTAGAATAATTTTGTACTATACTGAAGATATTCTAGACATACTGAATATCAAATGACGTTGGTTTCAAAAAATAAGAATTTTATTATAGTCATCCTGTCGTGTGAATAATATCGAATTTTAAGCAAACTATTTCAGTCACCCAAACGTTCGCACAACATCGGTTCCTGAAATATGAATTTCAGTACATATTTTCAGAGCTGGGCAGCGCTACTTTGAAATGTAGCGGCCGTTACA
>VOMN01111278.1:0-27356 GCA_014899125.1 Orchestia grillus
GAAGCGACCTCTCAAATCTTGACGAACAGCCTAAAAATGCAATAGCAATAAAGGTCATTCCGTCACAATTGCAAAATTAGGCGTAATTTCAACAGTAAAGAGTACGTGCGACAAAAATACTGTGCAGAACGCAGTGTAAAGAAAGAAACAAATATTTTATTCCGATCTCATTCACATACAGAGCGTGGTACATTGGATTTTCAAACAGTTAAGAACTGTTATTGACTAGTTTTATACTATTTTGTTCAATAAGCGCTTCGGTTTTCATTTACGAGGACGCATTTAAAGGTCTAATAATAAATGATACATGCATGTAACTATTTACCAGAGTACTAATAGTCTGAAATGTTTGTTTCGTTGTCTTATTGTGGTCTTTAAAGTGATGTTTCCTTTAATGAAGTCTACGGGTGTTAAGGCCACGATTTCATACCATTAATTTCACACCTACTCTATTAAATTTGTTCTTCAAATTTTTTGTTTCAAACGACCTTAATAGTCGGAGATGAGCTGGTAAAATATTTTATCACATATAACCCAAACGACCACGGGAGGCACATAGTACAGAATAATTTTTTCAGCATATATGTAGATATTTGGCATGCAGCGATATCCTCTGCATTTTTTCAAACACCGAAGGGAGCAGCCAGTAAGTGGACGGCTTGTTTACTGGGAGAAGTGCCATGTTTTTTCATCACTGCCTCTGTGTTATCATAGCTGCAACCCAAAGCTGCTTGCGTTAGCATGACGCCAAGTGTTTTGCAGGACTCAAACCTTAATTCCATGGCAGGTCCGCTTTTTTCACTTGCGTTTAGTATACAACGAGAACATCATTTATGGGGTGGGGTTCTAAAACGAAAAGTGAATTTGTAATGGACGAGCAATTTCCTTTTTCGAAGTTTAGTTGTATTGTTGTTATTTTCTATCTCTCCTCACTCCGATTAATTATTTTCGGTTTCATTGCATCCTTGCGAGCGGTGAGTCATGGAATCCTTCAATCTTCATAACTGAGTTACGCACTCTAATGGTGAATGTTATTCAAATTCGGTGCCCTTTATTGAACACCCGATGCATAAATTTACAAAACAAATGTGGCTGCAAGACAAGATATGCCAATCAAGAAGTGTTGCGCCACGAGCGATATGTACACAGTACGCATATGTACTAACCTTGACTAGGTACATTAAATGCAGTGGAGATCTAGATGCTTAAGTTGAAGTTACATGAATATCATGTCAACTGCATCATATTTATATTAACGACATTTTTTTTACGATGCGTATGGTCATTTTCTAAAAGTACGCAGTGTCTAAATGAAAATTTGCAGGATACACATGATACAGCAGATTCCGCATTCCGCCGTAATTTATGGACGACGCAATCGTGCCTAAGCACCGACGTTACACACGTAAATGAGACAATAATGCGAGCATGTGGAGACTCAGAAGCCAAGTGAAGCAAGGTAACTCGTCCCGTGTTGTTGACACTCGGAAAGCACAACACCTTGGCTCAGAAAATGTTACCACAGGCACTGACTGGATTTAAGAAGATATAGCCTTGCAATATGTGTGTGTGTTGTGTATGTGTGTGTGTTGTGTATTTGTTGTGTATGTGTGTGTGTGGTGTATGTGTGTGTGTTTGTGTGTGTGCTGTGCACAGTTGGATTAGAGTGATTTATAATTCTCTTCATGCCTCTTAACTTTTTATTGCTTAGATTATTTACTAGTTGACCATCATTTCTTACGTTATATTCGTTTTCCCTAGAAACCAATGTACCGCTACATTGGGTATCACAAGCAGAAACAGTAATAAAATATTTCCTGCTGGGTGGCTGCATTTTTGTTTCGTCAAACACATAGCATGCGAAAAAATAATTATATCGAGTGCACCGAACACTGTGCGTATGCCAGCAACGGCCCAATAAAGCTGTGGTTCATAACTTTTTTTTGCGGTCGAATACCACAAAGCGGTTTCGCGTTGCCGCCGCTTCCTCCTGGTTCCAGGAATCCACAATTCGATAGCGTATCAATTTATTCACAAAGTGCTCACACTAGTCTCACAGATAAGGTAGATATGGGTAGATACTTTATTGTATCTCGGTAGAGATATGGTACGCGTAGCCCTAGGGTACGCGTCTGTAGGTTGGGAACCACTGTTTTGAGGCTCGTAAGTTACCTAATTAAATGTCTTCAGAGCTAAATGTCTTTAACACTCGATCACAGACCTTAATTACCCTTGCAATGGAAATAACAGTTACCTGACTACCTAGTAGCGACTGATTAAGTACCAGTACACATCTTTGAGCTTAAACTTTTTGACCACCTCAGTCACTCCTCTGCATTGCAGCAAGGCATTAAAAGTGTTGCTTGATGAAACAGTTGCAGCGCGACGAGTTAGGCAAACTGTTCTCATGTTATGTTCTCACGAAAATACAGTTCTAAAATTTCTTCTCGCCTTCGCTGGGTCTCATTTGGCAGGTTAAATTGTGTATTTAACATTCACATAGGAAAACTTTAACTTAACATTGCAATTGTAAAGATATTAGCGAATTTCAATATTCAGGGGCTCGTTGTGGTTCTAATTTACAAATGAACTGTCATGAGAACCTGAAACAAGGGATAAATAGGAAACAAACCATCCCATACTCAATACAAACTCCAAAATAATAGCATCGTCCTCCACCTCTACAGAGTTAAGAACGATAGAAAGTATTTGAATTCACGAGTACTATTTGTCTCTCAATGTACATGGTAGCTCGGCAGAACTTCAAATACCTCTTTTGCATAATAATTTAGTAGGTTGACTTTGTAGCTTATTTTCTCGTCATATTTTAAGAATATTGTATTGAACTGCAGTGCATAACATCCGTGTTTTTTCGTTCTTTTTTCAGAATATTGTACTGAAGATGAGAAGTATACTCTCGAACGCTCTAGATTTGATAAAACTTTTATAGTAACAAGATGCTTCTTATAGCCTTCAACTTTCATGGAAACACTCTCATGAACAATAGCTGAACTTTTTTTTAAACAATCTCGAAATATTTCCTCGCAGTAATCTTTGAGTCATAATAAATTCGAAATACCACGAACGCAATTTGGGGTGACGGTGACGAGTATCATTGACCTGAATTGAGGGCGGGGAACCACAGAGGATTTCCTGTGGTGATGGCGCGGGCGTAGCCAGCATCTTCCGACGCAGGTACTCTAGTTCTTCCTGAGAATTTGTACTCAAATATACAAGCGTGTTTTTATGGGTGAAAACATGGAGTAAATAAAACATTACTTACTGTAAGTACACGTAATTTTTGTATTTTGATGCGAGACAATTCCGAAAAGTCGTTCCGTTCGATCCCGTATTCACTTTGCCTTTATTCGTGACAATTGTGTTCTCGTGATATATTCAAAAATAATTGAAAATCAAAAATCTACTTCTTACAGTATTTTTGGATTTGCTAATCTAGGGTTATTACAGAGCGACTGTTTTAATTCGCGAGTTTGCCCGTTATTCCTTAATATTCAACAATAAGTTGCTATAAATATTCTTCTTAGCCACCGACTGACAATTTAGTTTTCTTCTTTCCCATGCCATCACTTCGTAGTATAAGAGTAAAATAATTTTATATTGCATGTCTTTTCTTTTCTACACATTTATTCTGGTCACCTACGTTGTGTTAAGTTAGAAATCAAAAGTTCTAATATTGGAGGTGGAAAAAAAATTACGAACTTTTTTTAAACATACACATTCAGAAAACATGGACATGCTAAATTCAGTATATAATATGACTTTGTTTATGAACCACATGCTGGCTGAAGCGCGCTGAATGTTCAGTTGTGAACTACGTATATTACATTTCTGCCATACAAATTAGACTACGAAAAAAAAAATTTCATACTCTAACTAACGATTTTTATTCGCATCAATCATCACATGTCAACAGGTAATTACGAGCATTAGGACCTCAATGTGGAAATCCAAACATTTCTCCATGTTATCAAATCATCTATGAATGAAACCATAATTTTTAAATTAGAGCAAATCAGTTACAACACATTTTCCCTCTAAGCAGTTTCACACTTTCGCTTTCTGGTGCTTGAAAATGATAAGGAGTCTCGAGTCTCAGTATGGATTTGATGAACTTTTGATGCGCGCCCAACTCGTGCTACGTTCGGGATAACCTGCATAAACTCCAACCTGCATAAACTCCAACCTACATAAACTCCNTCCAAAAAGCTTCACCCTGCATAAACTCCAAAGACAATACTCGAGCGTGCTATGGTCGGGCCAACCTACATAAACTCCAAAAATCGATAAGCCGGTGGCGAGAAGAAGGGGTGTCTACAGGAACGGACACGCAGCTCGTTATCGTTTCAAGCCAGGTTCTGCCTTTCCTAACAAACTGGACCTGAGACATGAGAACTCTCAAGACTCTATTTTCAAATAAAAAAATTCAAAATACTTGGTAGCTAAAACAAATACTTCAAACACAGGGTAAAAGGAGTGTGGTGAGACGATTCAAATTACAACCCGTCCGCAAAAATCGAGGAGGTGGGGTGGGGCAGAGGTCTTAGACCTCAGTGGACGGAGGCTGCTTCCTCGTGCAATATAAGGAAGAGGAGCTCGGAAGCTGACCAGGTATTGTGTGAGTGTCTGTGACGGCGACATCACGGTGCTTCTCCTTCTTCTCCTCCAACCTAGAATCGACCCTCCCTGTTAACCCGTGTATCCTCCACTGCTCTTGATAAATCAACCGTGCTAGATCGACAGATTCCGAAAACGCACAGTTGAATTTGCGATTCAAAATACTGCATGTCAGTCTCCACATATTTTACTATGTGAAATACTGGATACCTGAATTTGAACTGCGTGGAAAAACCAACCAACTGGGAAATTTTTCATTTGTGCTTGGCATCGCTTCCTGTGGGCCTTTCACATCACCTTGTAAGGATTATATCTTTCCGGAAAGAAGGTATGTTATCAGCAATTTATCTGGAAAATCTCATGAGATTCATATCCTTGCACTTCAGCCAAGCAGTAGTAACCCACGTTCTCTAGTGAAGAGAATGTGTGAATGAAACTGCCTACGCAACCTAGAAAGTGTAAGGAAGCGTGAGAGAGGATATGACGTAAGGTGGATACTCATTCACGGCGCAGTAAATATAAGACGACCGTGACCACATCTAGCGCACAGAGTATAATCAGTGCTCTTGGGTGGTACACAACACTGTGATCGAAATATACAGATGGAAAATATAATTCACGTGTGGTTCAGAAACTGCTACACGGTATAAAGTGTCCAGTGTTTTGAAAAGCTCGACTATCATAACTTGGTACATCAATAATAATTGAAACGACGAGCGTAAAATGAACTAGCGTGCGTGACGGACGAGGATATATTAAGAGCAGTGAATAACATTTATCTCGAGGGTCGGAGAACTGAGAGCAGTCATGGTGCAACCTCAGGTTAAAAGCATAGAGGAGTTGAGGGAGTGTCTGAAGGTGGCCGAGCACCTGGCCCAGCTCTCGCTGTCCAGCAGAGTGCCCTGCAGCAGGCACAGCAAGAAAGCTATGCTGCAGCAGGTGCCCGACCACCACGACAGTGAGGCGTGTGACCAGGAAGACCGCCTTTTGGCGCCCTACGTGCCGCCCAAACAACTTCTACTCTACCTCGTCAGGTGAGGCCTTCTCTTCGTTGCGATCAAGTTGACTAAAACAAAGAGTTTTCCGTATTTTTTTCGTTGAGTTTGTGGTGATGATGTCTCACGTTGCGAACGGAAAAATCGCTTCACGTACTAAAGAAAAAACATGCGAGACGGCGAATTGATCACCTTCGAGAAATTCTTCCGGTATTTGCATAATTACTCCTCAGAATACGTTCCGATATTTGCATAATTACTCCTCGGAATACGCCCATGGCATTCCCAAATATTCGAAGTAACCACAAGTTTACTACTTGCCCCAAATTGGTCCATTTAACTTGACACTGTCTCATAAAAACAAATTATTAGAGGAGCACATCGTTTCATCATAATTCACCATGGCTTCTATGATGTTGAGTATTTTTTCGAGTATTGAGCAATTGTGATGAAAATTAATATTAGCGTGAATTTTCGAAATCCGTATAGAAATTCATGAATCGCAATTATATATATAACATTAACGAATATAAATGCATGTTCTACAAATAAGATACTATAAATTATTGATTTCTTATGATGTGTTTGGAAGTATAATATTTCGACGCGGAATTCATCCTATGAGCGATTAAAACCTTTAATTTTATAGAATTTCCAGAGTGAGGGTGATTAATGGATCAGTATACCGGTTTTGTTCACCAATTAAAACGATCTCATGGGTCCCAGTGGATGACAGTAGAGAAATCAATGATGCCAAGAAGACTTTCAACGTTTATGTACCTAAATTAAACTATGAAACCATCTCTAACTTCATTCTAGTAAAATTTAGTATTTAGTAATACTAAAGCTCTTGTAATTTCGTTCAAGGGAATAATTTATTTCGTAATTCACGAATAAACGTTATTTGAAGTCAGTTTTCTTTACCAAGCAAACTTTAGCATGGATTTTAAAATTTTGGTTGAGTGGAAATATGTATGTATGTCAGTTGGACGTTAAAGTTTGATTGTAAGTGCCTAACCTTAAGCAGTGTTAATGAATTTTTGGCAGAAATCTAACTTTTTGTTGAATTATTTTTATTTGATAGGTAGGTACGTATATTTACGAAAGCACACGTAGAAAGAGTGGAAAACTTCACGATATTTCAAGCATGAAAGCTCGTTATGTTGAAAATATACATATATGAATTTAGTTTTGCACTGTAGTCATTATAAATTTACTTTACTTTTGAAGTTAAGATGGCCTGAGCATCAAGCAAGTACATGCAGACGAACAAGGAATAATTTTATTAAATGTTTTTTTGAAGATTCTTCCGAGTCATTCCACCCAGAGATCAGAGATTAAACTCGTACATAAAATATTCATTGCCAGTATTCTACAAAAAAACACGGCAACAGTTCGAGCGCGAGCTACTATAAGATCATATTCTTATGCATACCTGCGTAGTCATAACCTATGTTTTAAACATTATGCGAAGCAAGTTGCAAGGTCGGAAAGATTAAAATCGCAACGTAAAACAGAAAGGAGTGAGTGATATTATTCTCAAAATCAGCTCAATTCATAAAAACTCGACTACCATCGATCATACTGGTTCTCACCTAAAATACCCAACTTCGCACATCGAAGTGATATCGTCAAAATTAATAACTAATGCAACACCGCCCTTCTTTCTACGAAAAGACTTGAATTGATGTTAGCGAACTGAAATCAAACTCTCTGTGAGCTCGTACACTTTTAACAGGAACATGATTATTTACATACGTAAATCCCTTCGTGAACTCGTACCCCTTCAACAGAGACATAATTTAAACAGAAATCAATCCGAACGTGGGCTCTTACTCCTTTAACAGGAACGAATATGTCTAAGGTTTGAGGGTGGAAATGGTGCTGCTGTTTACGATCGAACAAGGCCTACAGCCGGCCCGGGCAGTGCGTAGAATTCTTGTTTGTTGAGCGACCGTGGCATCCATTATCTGAGAACCCGATGTGGGCTGTGATAGTGATGCTCCTCAGGAGGTAGGGCTCGGGAGTGAGTTGTGAGGGGTTGAACCCAAGGCAAGCTACAGGAGGGATTCATGCAAAAGGTTAAAAGGATCTTCACTGCGCAAGAAATTCATGATGATCAAGTGGGATATATACTGATTGGGTTCAGGTAGTAGACATGCAGGAGTAGAGCAGAGGAAGGAGGGCAGGTACATCCTGTGCACTGACCTCTGACTCGTCCTCGCACACGCGGATTTTTTACGAAATCTGTTTGGCTCTTAAAAGTAGTTGATCTATGCAAGAAGAATGAAAACAAATTTTCTCACTACCCAATAAGCACTGTTAGAGTAATAACGAATAAAGTTAAGCTATCTGTTTACGTACACCACGCTTCCACTTTGCATCGAAGTCTGTCAAACATTTCTTGTGGCTTTAGAGAGTCAGGGGAGCTGATCATCTCTTATGAGTTTATTTCTACGGAAGCGTTAGCATAGATAGCTTTAAAAAAGCTATGAAGAAAAGTTCCTCGTACACAACTCTTTTTCGAATTCAGTCTTTAGCTGAAACGGTATCGTTATACCATAACGTATCTCACCTCTCTATGTGTATTTAAACTCACGTTCTGTTTGTTTCACCATGTTTAGAACGTCAATTTAGATTTCACGTTCAAACTTTTAAACAAACTTCCGTTCACTTGCAACGACACGATAAATAATTGTTCATTGAACTCTTAGTTTGTTAGCCCGAGTGACTTGCTGCTGAGTGATTGAGGTACTTCAAGGCCAGGGCAAAACAATGAAAATTTAAAAGTGATGATCCTTTGTAATTTTGATGGGATGATATTTTACTTAGGCTTCGCCGCAGTTCGCTAGGGTATCGCGACCTTGCGGTGGGCAGGTAATGGCCGAAATAACATGGCGAGCAGCCTTGTGATACCTGTTCCAACTGTAAATATTGATTACGCGCTGGAGGATTTGGAAGGACCCAGCACCCACCTCTGCTCAGACGCGTCGCAGGTAACAGTCCGAGCCGTGCTGCGACCTTCTGCTGCTTCTGCAGCGCTCCGTTCCTGCTGACATCAGAGTTTACACGGCGAAAATGATTAGGTTAACGTGCTCACAAATGCCGAGGAATTATACCGTGCTTAAGTTAAGTCCAAACGAAGCTGAAACCGCAGAGGTGAATTGATAGGAGACCAATCCGGCGTTAGAGTTTTGGTACTTGACTTGAGAACACCACTGCGATTTGGATAAGAATGATGATGCAAGGCAGAGGGAGATGCGTGACAAAGCGAGCGTTGGTGATGAGGGCAGGTGGTATCGCAAGCGGAAGAGCTGCGCAGTAATGGCGGCCGTGCTGCTCTTGCGCATGCACTTGTTCAGCGCTCGCCGTGAAACTGTCCTCCGTGAGATAAGACCGTCTTGATTGTCTTGCGCGGCAGGCCCGATGGGGAGTTCTTTGTCAGTAACCGCCACTGATGCTGCATAGCTACTCTGTATGAAATTTTTCACAACTCACTATTGATGTTAAGAAACTGCCTCGTATGAGTTTTTTCACGAATCACTGATGATGTTCAAAAACACGGTGCAAAATTATTGCCAGTGGCCACTGCTCAGGTTGAAAACTACCGTACAAGAGTTGGCGTAGTTGAAATTGTTGCTCCGCACATCCGAGGGTCATTTGATGTATTCCAGAAAATGACACAATGCATTCAATTTTTTCACAGATTAGTTTTGGGAATAATTTGCTTCCGCAAAATTGCCTTTTCTACTCTCTACAGAGCTAGGATATTTTTCTATAACGTAGATAAAATTATACTGATATTTAGATCGTTTCGAAAACTACTCTTTGGCGTAAATGCTATGCTCTCTACCTTAGTCAGAATTTGAATAGTCATTATACTTGCATATGACAATTTTAGTCGTTTCAACTCGTAAACATGTGAAAGTCGGCCGTCAATTCCCTCTCACTTATCTACATGAAAGTGGGTCGTCATATGAAAGTGGGCCGTCATAAGAAAGTGGGCAGTCAACTCCCTCTCACTTATCTACATGAAAATTCAAACGTAGATGAGGACACTACATCTACATGAAAACATCTACTTGAAATTACGTGGATATGAAAATGAAATAACATGGACATGAAACATTTACAGGAAACTACATCTTTATGAAAATATCGTATGTGAAGAAATGCGACACTTGGGGCAAGAGGAAAACGTGCGTCGGAAGCAGGAATACGAGTAGCGATACAGTATGTCTTTTCCAGTCAAAATCTAACAAAAATAACAAAAATGGCAATATTTCAATGCCTCGTACACTTATTATAAGGTAATGGAATGTATAAGCATGTTCTATTTTGCTTTCCATTTAAAAAATGTCAACTGTTATACCTTGGAAAACATTCCATTTCCTTGGTTCTGAGAATAGCATGCCAGCTGTACTTTGAACTCTCACCTAAATTGTGAATCAGCAACACTGCATGAATCTTTCATTACAGCACTCTGCTCACCAAAATTCCAACGATTTCATCGACCGAATACTCAAGTGTAGATTTTTGTTTTGTTATAGCAATGCTGGCCTTCTACTCGTTTGCCGATATCGATGGCCAGTGTCCAAGATGTCAACCTTTGAGTAAATTTATACACACAGGTTTAAAAATTGAGCGTAGAAACTTCTTCTATGTATATATCAGCAGCTTCTGGTAAAGATTAATACACGGTTCTGCTGGAATTTAGGATTCTTTTAAACTTATAAATTTACATGAAATGTCGGGTGCCAATTTATATAAATGTATATATGCGAGTACCTCTGAATCCTTACATATCTGCACCAGGAATGGAAGTTATACTATGCGACTACCGATTTAGTCCATTAAGCCTCACTAGTCCATTAAAAAATATCTCTCATTTAAAACTTCAATAGCACACGCAAGTATGCTTCTCGTGATAACCAAAATTTCTGCGTCGAACATGCGAGTGAGGTTAAGTGAGAGCTCGTCACTCCTGAAGTTCTCTGATGCTGGCGATACCAATTAGCGACTTTAAAGCTCTCTTTCGTAAAAATACACCACAATCACGGTTGGGTATTGACCTTTAGCAGATGCTTATGTTCAAACACTCGGAGGACAGTTTGGCGGCAATGTTATAGCATACTGTAGGTTGGGCTAAAAAATGTCCATGCCTCTACGAAGATTTCGATGACTGCAACGGGCAAATATTCATTGAGCCAGAAAATACGCCCAGAAAATATTATGCGAACGCTATTGAACAAATTCTTCGAGTACAAATCTTCACGCTACTTGTATTTATTTCTGTTATCCTCTCCATCTTAATTCAAAATTTTGGAGTTTGTAACAATACAAAATAGGACTGAAAACCACGCTTTTGAAGCATGTGATTTAGAACAAGTTTCCATAGATTGAGCATGCTCAACGATGTGTTCTTGAGTTCACCTTCATTTTTTGTAACATTTTCTTAGAAATATGTCGTGAAAACTTCCGGTTTGGAACGGAAATAGCGAGTGGCACTTGTGGAGGAATGATGGGAAATTTCATTTCAGTGACGTAAATCCCACTGCGTCTGGACCCAAATTTCCGGAAATGACGTCGGGAATCATTTCTGGAGCAGCATCGGAAACCAAGAGAGCTTATTTCCAGAAGGAAAATCCATTGCCGGAATATGACTCAATGATTTTTATGAGTGAAAGTGAGGGTCAAAACCGATGAATTCAATGTGATGAAACGGAAATTCCGTTTCCTTAACGGGGACTCATACTGCAATGCATTTTTTTTATCAAAAATGACGTCAATACGCAGTACTGAGATCAAATTAACTGATTATGCTATTGATGAAAACTCCCAATGCTGATGTCTTTGGAAGGTTAAGCCGATATGCAATTTCTACGATCATAATTCATTAGCCAGCTCTGAAATGATTTATGTGACTCTTACAAAAAAAGTTTCAAAACTATACACCCATTTACTGCTACGTTTCATATCTGGCCATAGTTTTGATATCGGGCCTTAGAGCGGTGTTCTTCCGCTTTCCATTTCTGTTATGAAAGTTCAGGAAAGAGGGCATGCAGCTGCGGCAGCGGCAGCACTACCGTTAGCGGGAAGAAAGCCGTTCGGAAGAAATGACTCGCAACGACCTTGCCGAAGTAGCAGTGTACGATTCTAACGAGCCGAGTGACCTTTGAGGAACTGCCTCTACTTAACAATAAGAAGCTATCGCTCCTGTTCTACTACAGGGCCTCCAAAGTTTGTATCACGGCGCCGTTACACGCTTCACCATCGCTTCTCCCGGACGCTTCCTGATGCCCCGTTTACTCGAAAAAAGATGTGAAATTTCCACGTAGTCATTTTCTCCGTTCTTTATCTCACGTTGTAATTGTTGTTTCAACTGGAATTACCACCTCACTACCCAAGCGTTCATTTCCGCGGCAGTTCATTCAGCTGGACAGTTGGCCTGGCCTCTGATATTTTTTGACTCCGAGTCTAAATAGTGACTCGCCGTTCTGGACTGGCATCGATACAAGCAGGCGCTTTTTAGAGAAGACCCCGGAAGCGGCACCCTGCAGCCTCCTTGGCTGCGGGCCCCCCAAACTTTGCTGCCTTCAAACTCTAAAATGGAATAGCACCAACTGGAGGAAGCAAAACTTTTTAGGTGAGCACGAACGATGGGGAAAACCACACAGACATCGAGAACCACAGGGATGTTTCACATCAGGAAGTTAGCACAAGCGCAGCAATGTGTTTTTAAGCTCGGGGAAACGATTATCTCCTCCAATGACTTGCGGCACTGAATTCTTTAGAAAACCGACGTCAGGAAGACATTTCCAGTAATCTGTCTGCGTGCCTCCTTATAACTTTTCTCATACCCTAGCAAAACTAGAGCAGTTCATCTTGCTGCTCCTGATGTGAGCTGGTGTACAGGAAGCTCCCAGTGTTCTCTGTTTAAAGAAATGTTGATTAAAAGGGGACAGTTAAATACCCCACGGGTGAGGGAGGGGGACGTAAAGTTTGTTATGTGGCACTTAATCGAAATATTAAATTTAAAAGCGAATTTCACTGCTCGAGAGTGAGGCAATGACATCTCACGTCGCAAACGGAAATCATATAAGTATATCTGAAGTATAAGTATGTCTGCATCGCAGGACACAGAACGAATCATACTGCATGAAGAAACATGACCGGAATGGATCAAACACTTCAGGTGTGAATCAATACTGTCAATGCTAAGAAAGGTGTCTTACTATCGCGCATTTTTGCACAGTTGCATATCTTGTCTTACTTCAAGCGATTAATACAGTCTGAAGGAAGTAAAAGTGCACGTACTCGTAAAAACCTGATACGTTCATCAGTGTCTCCATTAAAGTGTAGCTCGTAGCCCGAGAAGAGCGCATCTTTTGAACAGGTCTTGACACGAGTCACTAAAGTTGAATTCGGTGGTTTGAGCTGACGTAGTCAGAAAGAGGCTTTTGCTTACATGAGTTGGCCGAAATTCGACCTAGTATAGCTGCTGGAATACGAGAATTCGACCTTGTATAGCTGCTGGAGTACGAGAATTCGACTTTGTATAGCTGCTAAAATACGAGAATTTGACCTAGTATAGCTGCTGGAATACGAGAATTCGACCTACTATAGCTGCTGGAATACGAGAATTCGACCTAATATAGCTGCTGGAATACGGGAATTCGATCTAGTATAGCTGCTAGAATACGAGAATTCGACCTAGTATAGGTGCTGGAATACGAGAATTCGACCTAGTATAGTTGCTGAAATGCGAGACGGCAACGAGGGGCGGCTGCAGGTTGACCCTCTTTGTCGCAGTATCATCCGTAGCAAACGACGACGCAGAAGCTTAGTGCATACGTAAAATAGCGGGAGAATGTTCACACAAGGTACTCTCGTAGTGTTTTAAGAAATTTGACTCTATTGGTGCTTTTCCACAGGAAGTTGATAAAAATATCTCTAATGATCCACGATCACATCGTGTGGTATTTCACTAACGAGGAGTTTTACTCTCGATGAAAACACACCGAGCAGGAGACTCCGTGTATTCACCTTCCTCCCTGTAATTCATTTATAGGCTTAGTATTACTTCGAAATTACATATTAGGGACACACTCAGTAGTAAGTCCCTTAAATTCACCGGATGCACCAGTCAAAAAGGAAATTAAAATGCAGCTCAACGACATGACGTTTATGACCTGCTGCGTAGACGCTGTGGGTGGAAATAGCCAGTAGACGCTTCTAGAACCCTAGTAGATTATTTGGACTGGCAAGTAGTCCATTTACAATACCTTTTTTAATTGCAGTACGGTGTCAAATGGAAATTAGTTTAGGTGAGTAATTCGTTATTCGGCGCGCGAAATTATTTCGGCCAAGCGCACCGCTGCAAACACAGCACAGTTAGGCAAAACGAGTTGGTCGCTATACCGTAATTCTGTATGGGTGAGCCTTCAAGGTCAGCCTCCGTTCATGTCATGAAAAATTTCCAGAAGTGAAACGCAGCTGAAGATGTTCTTGAAGGAACTGGGAACAGTGTACTACTCTCAACTGCCCGGAACGCATTTATGGTATAGGGTGGAACACCAGCATTCTGACGTGCACGTTCACCCGTTACCACGGACGAGCACATCTAGTTAGGTTGTTCCATAAAGGGCGCCGAATTTGAATGCGGCGTCACTGTCGTGTTTTGAAGTCAGACATGCTTTCAGCATTTTTGCTCTTTCTCTGTATTTGGATTCCTGGTATCCTGATATTTGATAATTCAAATACATATATGGATTTTCTGTAACAGCCCATAAAATGAGTGTTGGCGCGCAGACAAACCATTCCACAACACTGGTTGTCTAGTACATTAATACGTAGGCAACGTGTCAAACTAAACCCTAAACGAAACTACTGATTGACAAACTTCCGTATTGACTTCGTTAAACTTGAAAAAAATTGTGCGTTGTTTTCAGTGGTCTTTAAAGTATATTAATGCACTCGTACACTTACGATGAGTAAACTTACAATTTGGGTCCACATACATCGAACATGAGAGCAGGATATTGAATGTATGATTTCGATTGTAAACAACGGGAAAATAATTGATCTCAAAGGCCAAAATGAAATAGTCAGCCTGCACACAACAAAAACTAGATGAACTTTTCATTTTGCGATGACATAAGATTTTTCTGGGGACGTCTTCACTGGCGGGCCTCGAGTCGCCACTCATGGAACTTTCCAAAGTGGTAAGGAATTAAACCAAAATTTTCAATAATTAGTCGCACTTCTGATAATGCTTGGTTAATATCCAAAGCAGTTCAATATCGAAGTATATCTTGAATGAACGGGACAGCTCTCCTCTGCTCTGTCAGTAACTTGGAACTAACTGAGGGTACGAAGTAGTGAACTTATCGGTCCTAAACTTGGAGTTTTGTCCGGGGATGAGTCAGAGGTTTAACCGGAATACATTACAGCTGCAACAAGCTGTCCCGCAGCTACAAGTCTTGTGAGGCTGGTCAGATATATAACCGGAATACATTACAGCTGCAACAAGTAGTTTCACAACTGCAAGTCTCGTGAGGCTGGTCAGATGTATAACCGGAATACATTACAGCTGCAACAAGTAGTCTTGCAACAGCAAATACCTGAAAACTACCATGTTTACCATATCGTTGAATTGTTCACTGGCACTTTTCTTCTCTTTTCATTAATTTCCTTGGAACTTTTTGCAGCTGTTAGGGTAGTTTTTGGTGCTCTTCACTGAGAGAGCGGTAAGTTATCAGTTTAAAGCAGCAATTTCCTGAATCGCAGACAGTTAACTTATCAACACACTCTTATCTTTCGATCACTTTTATAATGTTGTACTCGATTGAGGTCGGACTCGGACGATAAGAAGACAAGTTTATCTCAGAGGGAGGGGCCAGTAAATATTTGATAGCGAGTTTGAACCAACTTTAAGTGAGACTAAATGCCCTACTAGCCCGTGCTCATGAGAAATAAAACATAACATAAATTACTTTGGGTATGAGTACAAAAACAAGATGTGAAATTACCGTAAAAGTACTGGAAAAATACTAAAAAGACTTATGATAAGCACAACCAATACTGTGAAATGTAGAAAGTTAAAGTATATTTAACTAGATTGCTCGAAAGGGCTACTCTACATAAAAGAAAACTATCCCCCGACACACCTTGATTCCAGACTTTTCAAAGAATTCGAATGAGATTTTTAAAAGTAAGGCTTTCGATTGTAAATTGTGAAACAGCTGTACGTTATAATCGCGACTAATTGTACGTACAAGAAATTCTATTATCGTTAGCCCCAGGACATACATAATAAGCAACAAGACGCAATCTTCGCAGGAGCCATGTCTCGTCTTAATTCTGTTAAGTTTTGGCGCTATTGGTGGTGGCGTTATTCCAGCACTTACATGGCACACTTTCTGGTGGGTCTGTGGCTCTTCACTACTGTATCGGATGTTTGTTAGCAAGTTCGAGTACGATATGTATTTAGTTATTAAGATACATACTCAGTGTTTATTTCGAACGAATGGGCTCGCGAGCTAGTTGTCCTTTAGTACGATGGATTGAGGTTTGATTATTATTATTAATAATTATGCGTAGATATTTTAAGTTCTATAAATGATTCTCACAACATACATCATATAACTCAGTATGTTTATGCTGATATTTTATCAACGCCAACGAGTTGAACTTCAACCGCCCGAAGAGAATGAATGATTTCCTGCCTGGAATGTAAGATGAGGCAGAAGGCTCCAGACCATGGCGTACTGTATCAGAGTATGCTGTGCTCCAGACTCAAGAAATATCTGTAGTTCCACGGTGACGCAACAAACGTAAGATGATTGCATGGGAGGGAGCAGGGACATGGAGGGTGAGGGGAGTGAGCAATAAACGTTTAGGGGGGTGTCGGTTGAATGCCGTCTGGTTACTCTGGTATCCGACACAGTGGCAGTGAAGAACTGGTGCTTGGTGAAGTTGTGTGTGCCTTGCGGGCTCCGCACTATGCGCACTGCTCTACTACTGCCGACCGCAGCATTAAGGTACTGTGATGTTCAACTCAGAATATCGTTCTGCTTCTAACCTCTCAGCTACCATACTTGCGATCAGTTTGACTAAGTCTTGTATAAGATATTAATGAGTTGAGGTGCATGAAGCTCGGATAACTTATTACATAAGACTCCTGAGATGGTCTACGCACAACTGTTGGCTGTGACGTGCTGCCGGTGGTGATCTTGGCTATGGCATTGTTATTGACCCATGGGAAACGGGAGGTGTGTCGTTGGAAATCACACCGCTAGTTCTAAAGTGACCTTGACTGTTGTCAGCCGTTGCCAAGGGTTGCTAGAGCAACAAGGCAACCATGGCGCCATCTTTGATTCTAAGCGACGGAGTGTTTTATGTGACTGCATAGTAATGATTTTAGTGAACTCGGATAGAGAAGGAAGGATTCGCTACTCTGAGGAACTTTGCACTGTCGACATTGTAGTCTTTATACGGTATACTAAGATTTACTCTATTAGTCACTTCGATTTGATCAGGGACAAATGTTAAGTTCTAGAATTTTTAAGAATGTATGTTAACTAGTATGCGACGATAAATCCGTTACATAACTGCAAAATTTTATGCCGAGTTTAACTTTATTATCTCCATTTGTTGATTCGAATTACATTATTTATCAAACATTCCACACGATGACGATGAGCGAAGGCCTTGACGTACTCTTTATAGCGTTGATCGACGAATGTTAAGTAATTTGTGTACTTTAGTCGAGAAAAGTCTGTATTCTATGAAGAAATAATAAAACGTGTGTAAGTACATAATTACTGGGAGGTCGGCTTGTTAATGCGAAGCATAGTAGTAAAGTGCAGTTTTCCGGAAATTTCAAAGAAAAACGTGAAGATCGCGCAAAGCGCTCGATGAACACTTGTCTCACCACCTAAACCTGACTATGGCGTACCTTAAATTCGGATGATTTCCTTCAGCCATAGAAGGACTTGCTTCCTCGATAGAGAAACCAAGTGTGGTGATTAAGTATCTAGAATTCTTCGATGAATTGCCGTATCCCTATAACGACAAAATTATTTTCGCAATAAGATAGTATTCAGCCTTGTACGTAAAACTGGCTTCAGCCTTATATGCACATCAGCGATAAGAGTACATTTAGCTTTCTACATAAAACTAACTCCAGTTCATGTACATCAGCGATAAGAGTGTATTTAGCTTTGAGCGAAAAGCTGGCAGTAACCTCATGAAGCGTGACCATACAGTACCACTAGTCCTTATAGGGTAGTTGTTCAGTGTTGAACATGAGCGCACGCGTCGAAGAAACAGTTAAGGTCGGTCACCCTCGCAGTAGTGTGTGTACGTGACACCAGGCCTGTTGTGTTGTACTCAAGAGAAGAATTTCTTACGGTGAAGTGCAGGTACAGGCAAGGCGTTCTGTGCATCGCCACTTAAAGAGTTGCATAGAATAGAATTTATCCTTAGAATGATGATGCAAGTGCGGTAGCATGTTTCCATGCTCGACTTTGTGGAGAAATGTTGGGAGATGTATTTGAAACTTTTCGTGTGTTAACGAAAAACATTTTTGAGATTGTATTCATTCTTAGAATATGATTTATTGGGTTGAGCGTAGTTTTTTATTTGAAAATTATGCTTTCAAATTTGTTTCGATAACAAGAGTTGAACAACCAGTTGATGTTTACTTTGCTGCGGCTAACTGCTCAGAGGGGTCTATTCATCGTCCATCTTCAGTTTCAAGTCATTGGATAAGATTTTTTCTGAGGAGTGGAAGCCTATTTCCGATAAATTTATGACGAGTGAAAAGTGTGAAGTGGTTTGTATTATGTAACACGGCTCCCGCACCTGCATGTCCTCGTGGTGACGTTGGGTCAGGATACGTTAGGTTAGGTTAGAATAGGTCTGTTTCGCTAATTCTTCGCAACGTAACGTGATTATACCGGTATTCACATGTGAAAATGTGGCCCAAACGTCTGCAGAGTTCGTGTCATTTTGTTATATTGTATTAATGTGGTGATGGTTTAAAAATCCGTCTATAACTTCTTCTTTGTCAAAACTTTTTGAAAAGATTTCCAGCATCCAGAAAAAATCATATACAAGAACACAAAAATGGAGGCAGCTCGATGAATAGGTCGCAGAAAATTAAATATTCACCGGATAACTTTACCAATGAAATGCGTCAGAAAACATACCATGTGCCGAAAAAATACAGGATGCACGGATACGGTCCAAAGAAAAGTGGAAACCTTAGCTAAGGTGTTACGAAATTTTCTCTAGAATTCGACGATGTTGAATCAGGGTTCTATCTATCTGTCTATCTATCTATCTATCTATTATAATACTAAAACTCTGGTCATCTTGCTTGTTTGCTTGAAGCCGTGCACACGTTTGTCCGTCGGATCTGAGATATTCGAAATTTATACTCTTCGTTTAATCCTGTAATGTGGATACGGTTTGATTTTGATAAATTTTATTTGACCCAACGGGTCACGGGTTGTCTAGTTTGACCTAAAAATATAATTTTTTTCATAGTAAGGCTTTAACACTATAACTGCGACGTGTGCCATATATGGTACACGCGATTATCTAACCTAACCTAACGTAATGAAAGTACTAACACATATGAACATAAATTTTCAAGTTTTCATAAAATTTGTGTTCATTACTCGAATAAGCTAGTTGGGATTAGGGGAAAAATGAATATGAAAACCAAATTTGTGACAGCTAAATCCTTCAATTTTAAGCTCACAGCCAAAATTTTTGTCGACATGAAATATTTCCTGTGGGGAGAATTGGTCAAAGTGTTAAAAAAGCCCATATATTCTCAGAAATTACTATCAACTGTTGTTACTCGGAAGTTATTGAGTAGGATTTGTTTTGTACTCAATAAGCAGCGAACCTCCGTTGCTTTTATTATTTAGCGCTAGAATATGAGCCCCTTGACTCTGGTCTTATTGATGAAATCACATCCTGTTTTGAATCGATGAATTTTAATCGAAAGCTTGGTTACTGTGACGTTATTGCTCTGCTAGACCATTAGAAGTTCTCACGTAAGACTGGTAATAAGTGTACGTCAAACTGCTCTTGGACCGTAGTTGCTGATCCCACCCGCATGTCTCCCCGGGCACCCGATTGTGCGAACATGAACTATTTTTAAGTTAACACTCGCACAACCGCCGGTACCACGCAAGGAAAGAAGTAAGGCATTCGTTCGCGTGTCAGAACTTCCCTCTGTTAGGTTACCTCGGCTATAGAGACGCCTTCGGGACTTCTGTCTTTCGTGCTAACTTTAATACGCGCCATCTTCATGACTTCTTTGCTGATTTTTCTTTATCTTTTCTTCCTTCTTAACTTGCTGTTTCGACGCGCACGGGAACCTGTGTGGAAATATACCTCTTGCATAGATTCCTCGTCGCCTATAGTCATTTCTTAGGGGTCCCTTCTCTTCATCCTATTGGGATCATATTCCATGTGGATAGGGAGCTTGAAACTTATTATGTAGTAAACTAATTTAATATACTGCACGTGTCACGTATAGCGCTCATCCGTTAACCTCTTATTGATTGAAGGAATAAAGTAGGGGTCAGTAAGGCATAATGAACATTAGCAAACCTATAATTTCGGTCCAATTGCTTACTGAAATGGGCGAGAAGAATTGAAGAAAATATAATTGAAATGTGGAACTCCGCAGGAACAATGTTAAAGTTGGTCGTTCGCAGCTGTGAGTTACGACTGCTCTGGAAGCATAATTTTACAAACGTTGGCGTTGTGAGTTACGACTGCTCTGGAAGCCTAGTTCCTTACAAACGTTGGCGTTGTGAGTTACGACTGCTCAGGAAGCCTAGTTTCTTACAAACGTTGGCGTTGTGAGTTACGACTGCTCTGGAAGCCTAGTTTCTTACAAACGTTGGCGTTGCTATTTTTCACGGTGGCTAAAAAGTCTTATTTTGGCGTGGCAACGTAGCCCTCTGCTCAGGAGTGAAGCGTACTCTATAATGATGTAATAAATTCGTTGTAAATTACATATAACCTGTATGAAAATATGAATAAAAGTAACAAATTCGACCAACATTTCGAAAAGGCGGTTAATGTCGAAACTCACGAATCGCCTTTGCTTTGTATATGTGTATTCCTGGCGGTATTTCTACCGTGCTGCATGCTGCAACACCATCGATTATATCTCGCACGGCCGTACCTGATGAGAACACTGCCTTGGCTGCTATCAAATTGATTTTTCAACAGCACACGCACCTGAGACTCATTACCTGTAGGTGTGCCAGGTTAGAGACTACTACATATTAACTGTTTCATCAGATCAAATGCCGACGCATTGTTGCGAGTCAGCGAATGTATGTTGAACAATGGAGTCTCTATAATACTGGCGATATTTGCTCTATTTCCTAACTTGATGGAAGGTCAAACAAAATCGTAGACCCAACCATCCGCTCACGATGCACGGGTGTTAGGGATTCGTTTTCAAACATTTATAAAACATTCATTCGTTCACGGGGGCTGCAAACAATTTTTCACGCTTGTATCCGAGGTAGGTGAAATTTACGACTTCAAGTTCATGCTTCGCTTTGGACGACTATGACCTACGAGTTGATCGATGTGTATCGTGTCTGTGCAGGATGGGCAGCTTCACATCTCGACCTCAAATTGCGAGCAGTACAGGGCAAGATGATGGAGTGCAGCCTCCTTCAGGAGCCACTCACGAGGAGATCTTGGAGTGGGTCAGACGCCCTCTGGCGGACCTTCCTCCGCAGCTCCTCCGTCAGTACCGCAGAGCAGCGCCTCCGAGGCTCTCCAGCCTCCACTCTCCCGTGCCGCCCCCAGCAGCGACCTTCAGACTCCTGCAATGGAACGTGCTGGCGCAGGGTAAGGTTGTCTCGGTGTGCGCTGGGGTTTATTTTTCTCGCGAGAAAGGTATTAATCATAAAAAGGGCTCACTGTGTAGACTGGATACAAACACACCGAGAATATTTATATTCGCATTCGGAAATAGTGTTGTTTGACACTAGAGGGACGGATGGGTTAAAATGATTGTTTTTGAAATTTCAAATTTCTAAAGCCAGCTTTAATACGATTGATTCGAAATGGTTCAGAATATTTTATTCCTATTCTTGCTCGTTTATTTAGCAAGAAAACTCAAGTTATTTAGTCCGTACAACAATTTATTATTTCTATTCTATTCATTTGAACGGGCGAGTCAACCCGTTCAGATGACTAAAATAAAATGTAAAAATTATTAAATAAACAAAATAACTGATGTATTCTTGCTAAATAAATGAATTAGAATTATAATAAAATTTTGTATTAATATGACCCATCCGTCCTTGTGCTGACCCATATGAAAAGGCAAGTTGCTTGGTTGTGTTCCTCCATCAAGGTCAACCCTATGAGGCATTCTGGAGTGCACCAGACCATGTCAATTTTCAAATTTAATAATTGGAGAGCAATATAATGCAAGGAAAATGCTCATTTGAGTTGCACGTTGTCTTCGATTAAATCAATTTTGCTGATCTATTTTTTTTTCAAAAATGGGTTTTGTCAGATCAAATGAATATTCGGACGCGATTTAACATGGCGAGTCCCTTCTAGGGTTAAGAACCACTCCTTTGGGGAATATTGGAAACATTTATTTACCCCAAGTAATATACATTAGTCACACCACAGTAGTCGCATCACAATCAAGTGAGAAATAACACATTCAACTCTCTTCACGAGTCACGCCACTCGTGGCCCAAATGAGCTACAACACTTCCAGGACCACCAATGCAAGAAGGGCCCCCAAAGAGTCCCCCCCACTTCTATGCTATAAGTCTGCGCTCGTCAGGAGGCACTCAGGAAGCTGACCAAAACCTTGGCAGCTCTTGGGGTGACGAGTTGCGGTATTGTTGTTAGGCCTCACTGATATTCTTCTCTGTTCTTTTAATCTGATAGTGGCAGACCTGCTTTACGGGAGGCCTTCGTAAAAAAAGACGAGGATTCTCGTGTTAAGAATCGTCATCTTTGTTTACACGGGCTGCTCTAGAATCTTAGTAGATATTTTGGAGCCCGAGTATTGTCTCTCTAAAGTTTAATTCATCATTTGCCATTTCTTGTGCGTACGATGTAGCACTGTGCCTAGCGGGAATTGCCAGTTGCAAATGAATATTTCTAATTTTTCATGCCTCTCATGCCAGAGCTTTTGTTTAAAGTTTCATTTCACTTAATCATTTCGCTTGTTTATGACACCCACATTCATTTTGCTGGCTCTGGCTATCATCAGTTTTTTTGTGTCGAACTGTTCAAAGAGAACAATTTAAAGTCAACACCCATATGGGTGCCTTAAACTGTTTACCGAGTATAACGCGGGAATTGCTTGCATTGAACAAAAAACGCCATATATCTCTTGGAGGTGCTGCACTACATTTAGCCTGCCGCCAAGAAAATAATGCTGTAGTGATTTGATGAGCAAGCATAGGGCTATAGCATCCTGAAAATTAGGCATTTAGTTACCATTTTTGAAAATTACAATGTATTGCTATTTTTTATTTGTTAGTATGTGCGTCTAACTTTGCCCATTTCGTAAGAAGGCCTAACAATTTCCTGCTCCTGAAAGGTTTAACCTTAACTTAGCTTATGTTTTGAGTGCTGACAGTTGTCATACCCAAGACTGAAATAATAATTAGCTTTACAATTGGATGATTTCCATTACGTAATTTATTCCCTGACAGCGCTGGGAACACACGCAGACAACTTCGTGATGTGCCCAGCAGAGGCGCTCAGCTGGGGCACCCGGCGCTTCAGGATACTCGAGGAAATCCTCTCTCACGAGCCGGATATCGTGTGTCTTCAGGTGGGTGGATATTGTGCGTCTTCAGGTTGGTGGATATCGTGTGTCTGCAGGTGGGTGGATATCGTGTGTCTGCAGGTGAGCCGATGTTGCGTGTCTGCAGGTGGGCCGATGTTGCGAGTCTGCAGGTGGGCCGATGTTGCGTGTCTGCAGGTGGGGCGACCTTAGTTCGGCAAAAGCCCTATCCCAGGTGGAATAGATTTTGTTATTGAAGTTCAAAAGATATATTTGTCCAAACAGCATCCTTAGTTGTGGAGGGATGCTACGTGTAGTTCTCGTTAAAAAAGGACGAGCAGTACGTTAGAAAATGCGAGTCCATTAAGTGAGATACTATGTTGCGGCTGTATCAATGTACGCAAGAGATTTTTAATTTTTTATTCAACTATTTTCAATGAATACGCTGAATTTGAAGACGGCTATTACAATGACTGAATGACTGCCTTATGAATGTCATGCCTCTTGTAGAATATCTCCCCCTCAAAGAGCGCTTGCGACCACGATCGTAAATAGCCTACTCTTATTAATGGCGCTGTTGTGATGGATGAGTTATGTGTATGTACATGCAGCGGCGCACGAAATACTACGTACATGTAGGAGTTCCTCTCTCGTTAGTACTTATTTATTTCAACAACTTTATATTGAGACTCGACAGCCCGTGACCCGTTGGTCAAATAAAATTTATCAAAATCAATTCGTCCCAAGAAATATATCCTATGCAGATGAGTCGGTATCCACAATACAGGATTAAACGAAGAGTATATTTCGAATATCTCAGAGCCGACAGACAAACTATTCTGCCCTCTTTCTCATTCCCGTATCCACTTTACTAACTTGCCCGACTTAAATTTCTTTTTTTTACATGACATAAGTGTATATTTTCTCCTCTGTGCACGGTTCGAGCAAGCAATCAAACAAGACGATAGATTTTCATGTACCCTCTGCTATCTGCGAGCGAGTGTGGCGTGTACCCTCTGCCTCCTGCAAGCGAGTGTGGCGTGTACCCTCTGCCTCCTGCGAGCGAGTGTGGCGTGTACCCTCTGCCTCCTGCGAGCGAGTGTGGCATGGTGCAAGGACCCTTTTGCTGAAGCTTCATGGCGACAAACCGACAAAACCATCAGATTATTGCTGACCAGTCAGTGGAATCGGTGCTTCGCAAAACTAAGTGTGATACTGTTAATGCAATTTTCTAATGCGATCTCACCCTTTAGGGGGCTTAAGAAAGCCAATAGGGCTAGGTTAGTTAGGGGTGTCCGTCGTATGCTGTGGGGACTGGCGTCCCGAGGAGGGCACTGTCAGGTTACCTCAGCTATATATATAGATAGGCCCTCTGGACTTCTATCTATGGTGCCCACTCTGCTTCTTTCAGTTTTCACGTCTTCATCGCTATTTCTTTGCTTTTTGTTCCTCTTCATTTTTCATTTGCTTTTTCAACACGCAGGGGTTTCTGTGTTGGAACACATTGCGCGTAAATTACCCGTTCCCTTTAGTCCATACTAAATAGTCCCATCTCTTTCGGTGTGAGATAGTCCGTGTCACTGAAGCTCTTGAATCTGTAATACAACTACTATTACTACTAATGTAATATTATCAACATAACTACTGAGCTTCATTGCTGAGATTGCCTATCGTAGCCGCGGCGGTAAACGTTGGTTAATAATCTATTCTGCATTACATTTTGATACACTAAATTCGAGCGTGTATTTTTTGTGTTTGTAACAATTTTCATTTCCGTATTCAAGGAATCAGATTAAAACTTAACGGGTGCAAATTCTTGGAACGTATTCTGATCAGCGATACTACATATGCCCGAGAAGGCAGTTCGTATCAGGGATTCAAAAAATATCATCAGTAACTGACGCCATGATCAGTTACTGCCTTCTCAGTAAGTCTCATGTTCACCTGAGACTTACCGTCATATTTGACGAGACAGGGGGACGCCAGTGATGATGTTGAATCTCTCCCCCAGCGTATTGACTCTTGCTCTCGTGTGCAGGAGGTGGACCATTTCCCGCTGCTGGAACGCGTTTTGGCCTCTCAAGGCTACGAAGGTTTTTTCATCCCCAAGCCGGATTCTCCTTGCATCTACGTCCCGGACAACAGGGGGCCCGATGGATGCGCCTTATTTTATCGGACCGACAAATTTAAAATCATCGAGCAGCACTCGAGGATACTCGAAGTGTGGCGGGTGCAGAGCAACCAAGTGAGTCGAGTGGTGGGAACGGTTTGCCGCTCTACCGTTATGTCGATTTGGGGGGTGAAATTTTTTCATTTACCGTAATGATGAGGGACAATAAGTTGAATGATAATCAAATAATTAATTACATTAAAATAAATAAAAGTTAAAATTTTATGACACACGTTTACCATTATCTGATACTTGGAAACAGTCAACTGATATGGTCTTCATCGTCTTACAACTCTTTCATTTTTCGTGGCAGAAGGTTCTTTTGTTGACTCTTCCATCAACAGACCTCGGTGTAGCGGACTTCTGAACAATTGGGGTATCTGAATATGCCTACCTTGGTCGATCTCAGTTCTATATTTGTGAGTTAGAACTTTCTTCTGGACACCGAAGTGCTCCAAATATCTCAACGTGGTGCGATGTTGCCGTCGACCTAGCATTAACACCCCAGTTCTCACGACTTTTAGTCAGTTGATGCGAGCTACAACTGTATATTCAAATAAACTTCACCTGTGTACCTAGCGCGGTCTGCTCAGGCTGGAGGACGTAAGATTTGAACGCCGGTCTCGCGTTTGTTGAGACGGTCGCGTTGGCGGTCGACGTGGAGAATACTCTCTCTGAAAGAGAGTCCATCGTCCGATGATATGCCTCGATTTGGAAAAAATGTGTATGCAACATCGGTCGAGGAAGATTTTTGTAAAAGTTTTATAGCAAATCACGTTGCAACTTCAATATCACGTAGACGTAGACAAACCCTGAAAATTAACTCAGAAATAAGGGCTGGTATTACTCTCAAAACAAGTCCGCTAATTGTGCAAGCCCCTTTGTTCAAGTCTTTCTCATTTTCGAAGTTCAAGAAAAGTCTTTAGATAGAGTTGGAAATTGTGGTGATGTTAAATGTAGAGCGGTTGTAGTGCAATCTGTTATGACATCTTGAATATGCGACGCCTTTGGGAAGTCCAGTAAGCATCTATACTTCTTACAGCAAATCCTAACGTGGGCGCTGATCGCATCTGGGACTGTAATTGTTATTTATTCAAAACCTTGATGGGTAGTTCCCGTCACTAAACCCAGACCTTACATGGGTGCCGCCATCCAGGCATACTGTCTCTAATCTTCATTTTGCAAGGGAAACGCTCTGCCCGAGGCGTCGAACCCGGGACCTCCTGACGAGGAGGCAAATACGCTACCACTTGCACCACTGAGCATCATAATACGCGCTTCATGGTCACAAGTCTAATGGCCTCACAGCGTATCAAGTTTACGTCTGGAATCTGATCAGCAATTACTTTTCACAAGGTGGCGCTGCTCGTGACCCTCAAGGAGTACCAGAGCGGGCGGGAGCTTGCAGTTCTGACGACGCACCTCAAGGCGAAGCAGGGAGCCCTCCTCGCCAGCCTTCGGAATGAACAAGGTGAGGCGGCAGACTCTGCCCTAATTTCTGCAGGTCATCGTCTGAAAGCCAGGTAGCTTCTTGAACCTGACTCTCTGCAGCTCAGTCGATGATATGTGACTGCTTTTTCCAATTTTGTATATACTCATACACAATATATATATTTTACATGTACATACATACAAAACTTAGGATAAATCAAACTTATATCAGAAGAAATGTCTCAAACCATCCTTACAAAATGTAAAGATATATACGGGGTGTCCCAGAAAAAAGGAAACCCATTTTCAA